>BLKM01000612.1:1197832-1447306 GCA_013340265.1 Coptotermes formosanus
CCCCCGCCCCCCCCGGGTAAAAGGCATCAGGAACCCATCGAAAGGACGCTTAGTGGCCCCCACAACAGTCTGGGCGCTTTGAAGAAGCGAAAATGCCCTTTCCTCTCCTAGGAATCAAACCACGGTACCTTGCTAACAGTAGCGTGTGTATTGCCGTCAAACCACGGTACCTTGCTAACAGTAGTGTGTGTATTGCCGTCAAACCACGGTACCTTGCTAACAGTAGTGTGTGTATTGCCGTCAAACCACGGTACCTTGCTAACAGTAGCGTGTGTATTGCCGTCAAACCATGGTACCTTGCTAACAGTAGTGTGTGTATTGCCGTCAAACCACGGTACCTTGCTAACAGTAGTGTGTGTATTGCCGTCAAACCACGGTACCTTGCTAACAGTAGTGTGTGTATTGCCGTCAAACCACGGTACCTTGCTAACAGTAGTGTATGTATTGCCGTCAAACACACAAAAAGAGACTTTTATTATATTCATCGACCAATGCTACACGTGTCGGTCTTGTCGACCGTAATCAGGCAATAAAACACACGACTTAAAACATGGCTATGTGCGCATTCTAGGCACACATACTTATTCCTGTGTTTTAAAACGTATTTTATTGCTTGATGGTAGTCTGTAACAGCGTTTCCCAAACTTGTTTTGCTCCCGGACCCTTTTTGGCTTCGAAAAATAACCACGGATCCTCGCACACATGCTCACGTGAATACAGTGTCCGGATGACAGGTATCCAGAATTACAAATTTATATATCAAAACTGATTTTAGATAGCTCAGCATACATACCAGTAGCATATGTAATAGCGCGTTGCATGATTTGACCTTAACTAAAATGACTGTCGCTCGCTTCGTTGGTACAAGAGGTTTCTTAATTAGATATTTTAACGGTCAAAAGAAATAAACACATCACAAAATTAAGGAAGTTACGCGGTTATTTTTAACAAAATATTATTCCCTTAAATTAAAAAAATAAGTAAACTTCAAAGCAGCCATTATAGAACTGTATCCACGGATCCCTTGGGAACTGCTCGCGGATTCCCTTGGGATCCGCGGAGCACACTTTCGGAACCACTGCTCTATAAAACCAAAATATGAAGCATTCACTGATTAGTTTAATAAAAACAGTGCTTGTGTTTGACGGCAATACGCGTACTAACGTCAACACGTTACAGCACAACGGGGTGGACTCCACTAAAAACTGTCAAGATACCTTGGCTGACCAGCTCCGTATTCCGGGCACACGATGCGATTAAACCTTTCAACCATAATGGTCACTATATACACCCACATTACTTAACAACAACAAACCGCACCTTTATGCCTACACAGCGCACCCATAAATGTCCGTTATTTACCTAAACATTAACGGACTTGTATTTTAATAGACACGCGGTGTTTTCTACGAGGCAGAAAATTAATTTTAGAAAATTATGTACGCAAATTTAAGTCACTTGTTAATTAACCTGTTTATCGACCACCCTCTTTACACGTTTTGTTTGGAAATCATCTCCTTCTGTCTTCGTTAACACTGCCAAGTAATTCATCCGGAAAGAAATCCTACCCAGTATCCGTCTTGTAAAACCAGCATCACAACACAAGATGGCACAGTCACTCGAAACTTAATTAATTACTCTTAAAAACAGCAGTGTGACTGTGGATTATGCAGAAAACCGGCTTCAGTGGGATGGATACACGCGCATGTCGGAACAGTGTTTAAAATTATTCCAGCGTCCAATGGGAACTGCTTCACACAATCTGTGAAGCAAAGTTTTAGTTCCAAAATCAATTTATGTTTCATAGAGTTAAAAAGGTTTTGGAAGGCTGACTGTGTAGATCGGAGGATAACATTAAGATGGATCTTAAAGAAGCAAAAGAGGAGAGCATGAAATGGATACATCTGGCTCACGATACGAGCAAGCACGGTAATGAACTCTCTGCTTCCATAAAACGCACCCAACTTCGTGACTAAGGAGAAAATGTTAACTTATCACTAAGGACTCTGCTCCACTTAGTTAGTTAGTTAGTTAGTTAGTTAGTTAGTTAGTTAGTTAGTTAGTTTCCGAAAAGTCTTGTTCCTTTTCTTTTAAATCGTTATTAACATGGACTTAAAGCAAATGCCAGTCAACGTACCATATGACACGAAAAAAGAGAAAGCGAAAGAAAACTTTATCCTGAAAGCAAAAGGTATTAACCGAACTGGCGGCTAGACCAGTACAACCGTTAACTGCCGTGGAAAAACGTCGTATGTCACTGCTTTTATGTGAGTTCCAGCCACATGCGATTGGACCGTCGTAACAACTTCCTCCAGCTGAGGTGCTAACCTGTCGGGTCTCTTTTGACTCACGGATTTTGTACAAAGGCCACTGTCGCTACATCGAAGTGGGTCGCCGGCTAGTCCGCTTAAGATCCCACAACACGTACCTAGCATGCTTCTGGTCCATGTTTTGCCTTAGGAAATCAAGTTACAGAAAAAGAGAAACGTCATTACAGTTCGATGCTATTAGTCGAATTGAGGGCGCATGTTGTCTGACTGCTCATGCTGCATCAGTCTTCGCTGTCACACCAAATATATTGTTTTACACCCCCAGCTCCCCCACCCCCGACGTACGCAGTAAATACCTTCACTTGGAATCAGGTTAAGCGAAACTGGTATTACTAGGGAAATGCCTTTATTATTGACAGTCACTTTATCTCAAACTCATCAACGACTTCAGTGAAGTATCTTTTTCAACGGGCTTTAACGACGCTGTACACTGTTGTGGTCATGTGCTGTCTGCCGGTCACAGATGAACTTGTATGAAGCATTGATGAAATGACACTGACACGACAGAACCAATGGACTAGGAGGGACACGTCTCCCAGTGCCACTCTGTCCACCACACAACCAACACAAACTGGCCTGGAATTGAAACTGCGCCAGGATTCTGCTTCTTAGCACAACAGTAACATTCAGGTAAGGGGCTACAGCCGGCAGGGGTGAACCAAGCTGTGAATTACATGTATCACTACAGGACAGACGGACCAGAACATGCAAGATTCAGACATTTTTGTTACGGGTTATATTGCACAAAAACATAGCTTCTCCATACTGTTAGAATGAAGAGTAAATTACGAACTCAGTAGGTGTTTAAACCCGATTAACACCCAGCATATATTATTCCACCATCTCGTACACTAAAAATATACAATAGGTTTCAAACAGTGCCCGACATGTTTCGATGCATGTTACATCATCCTCAGGGGAGACATGTTAGAACACTATGGAACACCTGTTCCCCAGTGTTCTAACATGGCGGGAACTGTTTAAAACCTACTACATATTTTTAGTGTACGAGTTGGAATAATATATGTTGGATTTATACGTACACGGTATGGAAAACTACAAGTTCCCGATTAACATAATTCATAATCCATATAATATTATAAAATAATACATCATTCCGGTTCAAAACTGTTTTCACGTTGCAGTTCTCCTCCTGGTTATCTCTGGGTGTGAAACACGGCCTCGCGCTTCGCAGCAGCAGAACAGTTTACTTATGTATGAAAACAAAACGCTCAACCGGAACACTGTGATCTGCAAACGACGCAGTAAAGACGCCATTTAGGATACCACATAACCATAATCTTTGTCATTTATACACGTCACTTAGCATTGTTGTCGCTGTGAATAATTAAGCACCAAACCATTAAGACGTATGGGGTAGTGAAGGTATAGCTCTATGCGTTCTTAATCGTGGCATCAGCCACGGGTCAGCGGTTGAGTCACCCCCCCCCCACCAAGGCGCAACAGCCCCTAGTAGGCCAGGGCCTCCTCACTGTCGAGGCTTCATGATCACACTCAAGACACACCACACTCGGTAGGACTCCTCTGGACGAGTGATCGGCCCAACGCACAAGAACCTCTACCTGACAACACAAACCACCCACAGGAGACAGATATCTATGGCCCCGGCGGGATTCGAACCCGCAAACATGGCAAGCGAGAGGCCGCAGACCCACGCCTTAGACAGCGCGCCACTGGGATCGGCAGTGGTTGAGCTAACAAAGCCATTAATTTCGCCTATTCCTTTGTTACGAATTGAGGCGGTTTTAAGTTCTGCATTCGGTTAAGAGACAGTCCGCTGTCATACCAGGATACTTCGCACGACATTACGTAAAACGTGACACTGTGGTGCATTCGCGTAACCACTGTTGCAACGAGAACGCAACAATGCGTTCTGTTTGTACTGCTGAGCTACATGTCAGCGTCAATACAGTGTTGCAGAACAACGATTTTATGGCGAATTTATGTCCCAAGCAACAATAAAACTTACTTAATTCTTCCCGTCAAGTTTCCGACATTTTAGTCCGCTTTTAGGCAAATTTGGGTTTCCTCGACAATGTTCGTAAAAGTTCAAAATATCAAATTTCTCGGAAAACCCACCAGTGGAAGACGCGCTGACACATGCCGATGGACGGACATAACGAAGCTAAGAGGCGCTTTTCGCGAATATACGAAGGGGCGTACAAAGTCGGGGAACTTCTTGACCAGTTCAGCCATCATTAATTTCTCAAAAAGCGTTCTGGTCAATGGAATTCGCTACGAACTTGCCCAGTGCAGCCAACCTGTTACTCCTCCACTGTCACTCTGCACCATCCAATCACAAGAAGGCGCGGCATGAGCAGGATTGCAACCCAAACTTGGAAAGCGAGAGCCTTCCGAGAGGTCGTAAACTGCCAAAAGAATACTAAATTTGTTTAACATCATGTTATAAATCTGCGGCGACTTGTTAGGGTGCGGAGTGGGTAGAGGTACTATGCGGCCCCCCCCCCCAAAAAAAAATGTGATTTGTGACTTTTAGTCGTGGACAAAATAGTTTCAGAACTGCTGACTGTACCACACTGCCACAAAGAACGACTTTGTTACCCACATGCACCGGCACGATCTTCCTGCAACATCCTATTACCATGCACGACATTGCACAGCATGCCACGATATCATCGGCTCTGCGCTAACGGTAAGAACGCCGAAGCTGGGTCGTGTACACGTAAACAGCATGTACAGGGGATCGATCGCGGCGTACCAAATGAATCTACGACCGCGACACCTAATCACAGATCTGTAAGGAATTAAACAACGCACAGGTATGTACTTACGCCCAAACTAATTGCCGGTACCCCAGTTATTCAGGAGTGGTATGAGACAGTAGTAGTAGTTGTAGTAGTAGCAGTAGTAGTAGTAGTAGCAACAGCAGCAGTAGTAGGAGGACGAGGAGGAGGACGACGAGGAGGACGAGGACGAGGACGACGAGGAGGACGAGGACGAGGAGGACGAGGACGAGGAGGACGAGGACGAGGACGAGGAGGACGAGGACGAGGAGGACGAGGACGAGGAGGACGAGGACGAGGAGGAGGAGGACGACGAGAAGGAGGAGGACGACGAGGACAAGGAGGAGGACGAGAAGGAGGAGGACGACGAGGACAAGGAGGAGGACGAGGACGAGGACAAGGAAGACGAGGAAGAGGACGATGAGGAGGAGGACGAGGAGGAGGACGACGACGAGGAGGAGGACGAGGAGGACGAGGAGGACAAGGAGGAGTAGTACTACGTTAAAAGCCGAGACAACTAAGTCTGTATAGTAACAAGGCTATCACCGAGAATTCAAGGTTCAATTCGCGCCAAAATCAGAGGCTTTTATTTTTTCCAAAGCGCCGAGACCGTCCCTGGGGCCCAGCCAGACTCCTACTCAATAGGTAAAGGGGCTCTTTCCTCCAGAGGTAAAGCGACCGGGGCGTGAAGCTAACCATTCGCCTCCACCAGGTGCCATGGTTCAGAGTATGAACAGCTTCATCTCCACTCCCCTTTATGGCTTAATAAAGCGCAGGAAAGCTTTCATTACTGTATTACTGTCAGCAGTTTAATATAAAGTATTTATTATTACAGTAATAAACGAATTGGCTTGGAATCTTACCCGGCCTCATAACAACAGGGTATTGCAAGAAACTCTTAACCTAGTTTTGAAAAAAACTGCTAAAATCTCCAAATTTCATTGTATTTACTTCTACGCTGTATAACTGAAACTGACTTTACTGACGCCTCCAAATCACAGGCCCACTTTATTCACTACGCAAGTGTCACCAAATACAATTACTCACCACATGTATCTTGTCTGAGTGTTTCGGCTACTTTCGTGCATCTGCAGGAAATTCGCACAATATGCCGAACATCACTGAAAACAGGCGAAACATACAGGACTGACACATACGATAAACACACATATGTAGCCAGTAAGGTACCACGAAGGAGTTGGGCTGGCGTGACTCTAAAACCAGACAGCACAGATTCCTCAGAAAGGTCACACCTTGTATTATGTTACACGTGTCCACACAGCAAGCTACTAAATTTTACGTGTCTTCCTGTGTCACACGATCGAGTCTTTCACAAATGCCATGCCTGCAGCCTAAACAATACAGTGCAGGCGCTGTCAGCGAATCCATCAACTGGAAATGTGCGAGTTCTCTGCATGATAAACGCAGAAGACCATACTGCGGAGGTTATGTCCGTCTGTCTGTACGTCCACATGCTTCAAGCCGAGGAATGCTAACAACGAATGGGTTCTGACGAAAGTTGGTATGAAATTTATGTCAGTGGAGATTACTACAAAACTGGTACTTTCCATTTATTACAATTGGCAACAACCACTGGCGGAAGCACTAACTTCTGTGGTGAGAACGATATCAGTGCCACTTCCGATATATCATAACTGTGATACTTAATAGATTTACATTTTAGACTGAAACATATAGTATTAATCGAAAGTGCAACATGATGCAGAAATATCCAAGCACAGTCACCACAATACAGCGCCACCCTAACTTAGAGCCCATGAAAATCTGTGAACACAAATCCCCTGTTCTACAGCATTGCGACTTATCGACACACTGGACATATCGCCACAAACTGCGGTGAACAAACAGTGGCTCTACATCGCAGTTGTGACTGTGTGTGTGTGTGAGTGTGTGTGTGTGTGTGTGAGATTGTGTGTGTGAGTGTGTGTGAGAGTGTGTGTGTGTGAGACTGTGTGTGTGACTGCGTGTGTATGTGTGTGTGTGTGTGTATGTATGTGTGAGTGTGTGTGTGTGTGTGTGTGTGACTGTGTATGTATGTGTGTGTGTGAGTGTGTGTGTGTGACTGTGTGTGTATGTGTGTGTGTGAGTGTGTGTGTATGTATGTATGTGTGAGTGTGTGTGTGACTGTGTATGTATGTGTGTGTGAGTGTGTGTGTGTATGTATGTGTGAGTGTGTGTGTGTGTGACTGTGTATGTATGTGTGTGTGAGTGTGTGTGTGACTGTGTATGTATGTGTGTGTGAGTGTGTGTGTGTATGTATGTGTGAGTGTGTGTGTGTGTGACTGTGTATGTATGTGTGTGTGAGTGTGTGTGTGACTGTGTGTGTATGTATGTATGTATGTGTGTGTGTGTGTGTGTGTGTGTGTGTGTATGTGTGTGTGTGTGTGTGTGTTTCCCTTGAAGTACTTTCTACATAAACTCAGAGGTCGAAAACATACAATAAAGGCGACGCTCCCCTCTCTTTTCTAACTGTCCATGCCCTACAAGAAACCTTCCTGTTTTGCACAGTCTACTGGAACACCATGAGCTACAGCCAACAAGGCCTTCTTCTTTCAAGCCATCGGCCGTCACTTCGTCACTAATGGAAATGCTCAAACAGGCAGACGGAAATGCAGCTGATGGACAGGCAGACACCCATTGCTAGCTGTCCCAACGGATCATTAATAACAACAGGCAATTAACCGGCTGAAGTACGGACCTGCAGCAGCAAGCCTACTCTCAGACCGGGTGATAAACGGAACTGCTTCTAGAAAGCCTCTGGTTATGAAACTTGTTTGAAAAGAAGAAGGCTATCAACAATTGTACTGTTTATTAAGAGATTAATGAAGAAGAGTAAACAAATTTAGAACCTGCATAATTTTTACCAACTAAGAACCGGAAAACCGGCCCTGCAGATGGACAAAGTAACGATTCTGGGACACGAAGCAGCAAAACTGGACTGGCAAACGGCACATGGCGACTATTCTCAAGGGATGTTAATCACAGGCACAGCTACACTGACTTATGCCTTCGTATAGCGAAATGTAGAAAGCATACAGAAGTTTGGTTAGGAAACCTGAAGAGACCACTTGACAGACCTATGCACACGGGTCTTAACTAAACATGGAGTTGCAGGATGAAGAAAGCCACTTCAAAACGCTGTTTCAGTTCCGGGTGTCACAGACAGCCGAATCAACCGATAAATTTATAAATCATGGTTCATATGTACGGATTTGTAAGATGATATCGGCTGCCTATTTCAAGGCGTCAGGCCTGTTACATTACGATGGAAACGCTGAGGAAAACAATGAAACTCTCAGCCAGAACAGGTAGTGCGGAAAAATACAAACACGGAATATCCAGACTTAAGGTAGGCCTCGGCTTCTCTTACACTCGTCCAGTGGTTGGTGCATTTCAAATCAAAGTGTCCTAAAACAATTTCAGTTAAGCTGCCTGAGCATAACCCTGCCACAAACCCTTTCATGCTACACGCACGGTCTGTTTTATAACTATCAAACGTCTTAATTTGCCAACTACACAGATTAAATGCCTTTATAAAAAGATGGTAGCTGCTTATCTAGCAAAATATCCCCAACTCTTAAGGAAACCGAAGGTTCGTTACCGTGTTCACAAAAGTCCGTCACTGGTGCCCCTGCCTTCCGGTGTCATTCCAATATCACCATGCCATTTATGCCTACGTCTCCCAAGTTGTCTCTTCCCTTCACGCTTTCCAACTAAAATATTTGTATGCAGTCATTAACACTGCCATGAGTAGCACATGCTCCCACATCATTCTTGATCACTTTCACTTACAATGATGTAAATATGTTACACGTGTCAAACCTTAGAGTCCCCTCACATTCAAACAATCTGCGCTTCTGGTGTCATGACGGCATACAAAAGTATACGGATGTACATGTAATGTAGCTGACAACAATACAAAAGTGTTCAGTGTTGCCACGGAAATGCAACAATGGGTTCCTTTGCACTCTTGTTGAGCTACAAAATATTTCGTACTGCTGTTAACAATAGTACGTTTTAAACATTATGAGTGTGTGTCTGTCGTCTTGCCTCAGTTGTCCGGCATGCAAACCGCATCTTTTCTGCGTTGTATTATATTGCCATATGCGGCCTGTACCATATTTTTTCTACATTATCCGGCATGCAAACTGCATCTTTTCTGCGTTGTATTATACTGCCATATGCGGCCTGTACCATATTTTTCTACATTATCCGGCATGCAAACTGCATCTTTTCTGCGTTGTATTATATTGCCATACGCGGCCTGTACCATATTTTTTCTACATTATCCGGCACGCAAACTGCATCTTTTCTGCGTTGTATTATATTGCCATATGCGGCCTGTACCATATTTTTTCTACATTATCTCATAAACGGCACGATTTTTGAAAGAAAAAATGTATTTAGCATAAAATGTATGTTTTGATTTTCTCTACAACACTTGTCCGCAACATTTCTCATTCTACGAAGAATTCAGCGAAATATTATCATAAATTTAAACAGGTCTTCACGTCAAGTACCCGTTATTTTTGTAAATTTCAATAAAACTTAAATTTTCTCGTCAGACCTTCGAAAAATCTTCAAACGTAAAATTTCATGAAATCCGTCCAGTGGTAGCCGAGTTGTTCAATGCGGACAGACGGACGGACGGACAGACATAACGAACTTAACAATCGCTTTTTGCAATTTAGCAAAGGCACCTAAAAATCCGTAACAGATCCTCTATGTGTCAAACCAAAGACATACTCCAACACGGCACGTAATGCACGTATATATGTAACACCGAGAGGCGTTCGCGTAACTACTGTTGCCATGGAAAACCAGTAAGTTTTACATATTCTGAGTGTCTGTAGCCTTTGTTATCCAGCACGCAAGGCGCATGCGCCGCACTATATTTTTATCTGTGGCCCGTTCCGCTACATCACATTTTTCTACATTATCTCACAAACGGCACGATTTTCGAAAAAAAAAAATGTGTTTTGATTTTCACTACAAGTTTGTCTAAAATATTTTTCATTGTTAGAAGACATTACCATAAATGTACATATGTCTTCATGTAAGGTATCCAGAATTCTTGTCAGATGTTAATGAAACTTGAATTTTCTCGACAGATTTTCGACAGAATACTCAAGTACCAAATTTCATGAAAATCCATCAAGTGGCAGCCGAGTTGTTCCATGCGGGCGGGCGGGCGGACGGACAGACGGACTGACAAGACGAAGTTTAGTAGTCGCTTTTCGCAATTTTGCGAACGCGCCTAAAAATCCATGACAGTTCCTGTATGTGTGCCAATCAGAGACGCACACCAAAAGCAGACCACTATGTTCCGAACCTTGCAATTCATAATTACATTAATATCAACAACTGTCTGTAAGTCACGTAACAAACGCCGCAGAAAAAGTATCCGACTGTACAATCCCAGCCATGTACCAGCCGTCTGTTGGCGTGCGTGTGTATCAAAAGCAATTCTGTGTTTGCGAGCTCAGGCTTGTATATAATGCAAAGCACCTCGCTCACACGCTGATCAAAACACCGGAAAATTACAGGCTAATGCTGATGATTGCACCGATGCTAGATAATTTCTTCACAGAAGACATTCACATATACATGCACCTAGTAGCAAAAATTACACAATTCCGCCATTCTTATACGTATGCCGAAATACAATACAAGTAATATTTACAATGGTTTTTTTGTAGGTTGCTGGCTAGTTACAAATAGACTGGATGTACAACACGTGATAACCAAATGACGCCGGAACTGAAATCATCACGACTGAAACTTTATTGGTTAGGTTACTTTTACAACAACACTGGTACCTTATGCAGACGAGAAAGTGCAGAGAAAACGTGACATGATGCTTGAGCAGTGACTTTTCTATATGGTAAAGGTCGAAATACTCAAACGGGTGAAGCCATCTTGTATGAGTTCTGGCTATATTGGCATAATATACAAAGCAGCCTAGACTGAAGAGGACAGACATGGGCACTCCCTTAAATCACATACAGCTATGACAACCAGGTTATCATAGCGGTACTGTGAATATTTCTTTGTTAAAAACAGCTAACGGGTCCAAGCAGGGCTTCTTGATTGCATTACCTTGAAGTCGAAGGGACTACGATTCTCCGAAACGTGGGTTAACTACTGGCCAGTAGACGCGGCGTAACACCCCTGAAGACTTTCAACTTTCAGTATACAGCTAATGTGACAGAAAACAGTTTCCACACACATAGGGCCAATGGCGAAAAATAAAATGTCAACATACTGTTCCAAATATTGTACTAGAACAGCTTTAAGCCCAGTGGTAACAATACACGTGTGCATGTACCATTGGCTGTAGCAAGCACCTACACTAACAATTAATTAATTAATTAATAATTAATTAATAATAAATTTAATGGTGCATTAGTTGGTACGTGTCAGTTTACGATAAAAATGCACGGTTTTAGCAATATAAAGTTCATAAACGCCCAACAGGCAAGACTGGTCAACATCTTTAAAAATACTCAAGTGAAGTTCCACAAGACCAATGCCGCCATATGGCATAATAAGGTAGGTAGGCAGTGCCTTACCGTATGGATATTTGAGTGGACTCCACGTCAGTGACCCCCTGAGGATGACAACACGTGTCGTCGAAACATACGTATGTTGGGGACTATTTATAAAGGCTAACAATAAATTTAATGGTGCATTAGTTGGTACATGTCAGTTTATGATTTAAAAATTCACGGTTTTAGCAATATAAAGTAAGAAACTACACATTTCGACACTGAGTGTATGTATTCGTTTCGTATGGTTGTCAAAATAAACAGCGATCATTTCAAAGCATAGAACAAAATTTTCAGATATTACGTATATGTACACTAACCTTACGCTTCAAAGGGTCATATATTGCCGGACGTTGCATGTGTGAAGAATGCTGACAACCGCGTTTGTTGCCGGTTCAGTGTGTATCAAGGGCCTGAACCGTCACTTAGATACGAAGCTCCAGTCATAATCGTTACACCGCAATTAGCAGTTATTTATATAAATTCAACTTTTCATTACGTAGCAGTTTGGACCGTCCGGTACAAAACGTACTGGTTTTGCTTACTTGACGTTTGCAAAGGCTGTTATCGCTGAACTTAATGTAATGTATGTGTACTGTAGCAAACCTGATGGTAGCAATACCAGCCTTGGTAATATGTGCTTGGGCCTCAACACATAAAATATTCATATTCATGTCCTTGCACGTCGGGCACGGCATCGTGAATACGACTGACTGCACGGGTATATTTGGGCGAGCCGCGGGGAAAACAGGAATAATATCCGTGTCTTCTGCTCACATTCCACAGAAGGACATTCCAGATACAGTCGAACTCGGTTATAACGTCATGAAAGGGACGGAATACTTTGTGTCGCTATAAACGAATATTGTTATAACCGAGGGATATAACGTTATGGTTAACAGCGAGGAATTAATCTGTACCACGCAATATCTGACGCTAGATGAGGTGTCGCATAAACCGACGTCGTTGTAACCGCGTTCAACTGTATATGATACAGGAGAACTAATAAGTTCATAACACAGTTTGGATGTACAACTTTTTAACTTGTAACTGTGTGTGCGTGCGTGGTGCGTGCGTGTGTGTGTCCTACTTACTTCAAACATACACGTTTAAATGAAGTGTGATCAGGCCATAAAATTAAAGTGACAATTCCAAGTCACCATGCAACACAACCAATTTGTAACGTTTCACACCCGCACGCGCACACACACACCAACACATACACATACACACACACCAACACACACACCAACACACACACACCAACACACACACATACACACACACCAACACACACATACACCAACACATACACATACACACACCAACACACACACATACATACACACCAACACACACACACCAACACACACACATACATACACACCAACACACACACATACATACACACCAACACACACACACCAACGCACACACATACACACACACCAACACACACATACACCAACACATACACATACACACACCAACACACACACATACATACACACCAACACACACACACCAACACACACACATACATACACACCAACACACACACACCAACACACACACCAACACACACATACACCAACACATACACACACCAACGCACACACATACATACACACCAACACACACACATACACACACACACCAACCCACACATATACCAACACATACACACACCAACACATACACATACACACACCAACACACACACACACACACGGGGGTAACGTGACTTTCGCACTGACGGACTAGACTGTTATCGGACAAACTGCGGTTCTTTTATTGAACTGAAATGAAAACACAAGAACAACAATTATTTCTCCAATCGCTCAGCAGCCCCCAGTGGGCCAGGGCCTTCTCAATCACGAGGCTTCACGATCACAATCAGACACACGCCACAGTCGGTAGGACTCCTCTGGACGACTGACCAGCCCGACGCAGAGACCTCTACCTGACAACACACAACAATCACAACAGACAGACATCCATGTGTCCGGTGGGATTCAAACCCACAATCCCAGCCAGCGAGCGGCCGCAGACCGATGCCTTAGACCGCGCGGCCACTGGACTCGGCTGAATAACAATTAAATATACCAAATATAAGACATTGGTTAAAGTTATCGCAAATAACGAAGGTTCGTTAATTAGAGATACCGCGCTTATAAAGCATCTGCCCCTCCTCCTACAGGCAAGGTATTACAACTAATAAAAGTGAGTAATTAAACAACATAAGCTACCCTAACAAGGGCAAGCCACGCATAAGAAGCCATTACCTACCAAAACAACTACAGGGAAATAACACTTCAATTAAAAAAAGAAATTTCGTTTCTCCGAAGCGTCGACACAGCCCCTGGCGCCCAACCAGCCTCCTGCTCAATGGACACCGTGGAGGTTTACCCCGCAGGTAAAGTGGCCAGGGCGTGAAGCTGACCACTTACCTCCATCTAGTGCCGAGGTTAGCACTTTAAAGCAGAGCATTTGTGTGTTCTGTACGGTTCTCTGAACAAACAGCGATTCTTTCCCTATAGGCCTACAGCATTAGCTGACTGGTTTCTATAATCGAGACAGTGTGTGTTTACAGTGCGGTACGGAGTCAGTCTTTATATGGGTTGACCTTATAGTTCACGGGCGCACAAATCCCGGGAACAACGTCGCCCTGGCGACTAAATTTAATATAGTAGCGCCTAACGTTTGTGGGACCCCAGAATGGAATATTTCTAGCACCTAGAATTTTGAAAAGATTCCTAGACTTTTCTAAAATTTGTGCATCCCTGTTATAGTCTTTAAATGGTTAAGAATGAGTTGAACTACACTCAACTCCCCCCACAAGCCTTCATGGCCAACACTGGGACACCTTTACCTTTACCATGCCAGTAAACGTTCAAGCAGATCGTGAATTAGCACTCGTACACACAGAAATGGGCGTCACGTGAGGAATTCTAAATTACAACGCGTATGTGTGTTGCCTGTCACCTGTCAAACCACACTGCCCTGAAGTAGACTGGGAAGTGAACACTGAGCATGAAGGAATAAAACCACACGCACCTCCATTTTCTACCTGTAAGTGGTAAAGTGAGATGAGACTTCTACAGAACTATGTACAACTCCAGCGCAATCTGACGAGATGATTATACAGCAGCACACATGTCGAGAGTGCAGCCAAGTTTGGGAACGCTGTCTGCATAGTACAGTAACCTGCGGTAATGCCGTGCGGCTCACAACAAACTGCAAAATAACCTTCATATCAAGTCGAAAATCAAAGATTCAAGTCTTCTAGGATGTTATGCGCCAAGTTCCTTCGAAACGTCGGTAACTATTTACCAGTCAACACAGCGTAACGCGCCACAGGACTTAATAATAATATTATTATTATTATTATTATTATTATTATTATTATCAATATTACTGTGGCACCAACAAGTGCAAGCCGACAGAACCGTCCCCAACAATAAACCGGACATCATAAACCGGGATAATGAAAAAGGAACATGTATACTAATTGATGTAGCAATCCCGGGAGACAGAAATGTGATAAAGAAAGAAGCCGAGAAGATTCTAAAATATAAAGACCTTATAATAGAAATACAGCGCATGTGGAATGTAAAAACAAACGTGACGCCAGTTATAATAGGAGCACCTGGAACCATTTCAAAATCCTTCAGAAAATACTTGCGCAGCATACCGGGAAAGCACGGTATCAAGGAACTGCAGAAAACAGCTATATTGGGCACAGCACGCGTACTGCGGGAAGTGCTAATGTAGAAGCACAAAGGAGTTTAATATGGAAGTGAGCGGTGTATGCACCATTAACAGAACGCGCAGAATAGCTGCGACACTGTATACCCTAGAAACATGGTTTGTTTCAGGTATATAAGTGTGAATACCCTGCATAAAGGAAACAATGTAATAATAATAATAATAATAATAATAATAATAATAATACAGTAGTTTTGTTCCTTTCACTGTTTCCGACCACCTTACCGCCCACAGGATTCCAATCGTCAGGAAAGCCACTGTAAGCAAGAACCTCAACTCTCGCAATTCAAACCCATCCAGACAGTCCACACGACAACATGAATAAGGCAATAACTAAACGTAGCAGAGCCCCTCTTGAGAAAACAACATTCCAGCGACCACTAACAAACACCATGCGTTTATGGAACCAGGAGTTTCATTACCGTGTTCACAAAAGCCACCACTGGTCCCCACCCTAAACAGCTGCATCCAGTTTCCTTCATACCATATATTTGTAAGATCCAGTTAAGTATCATCCTTCCATCTGCGCCCACGTCTCTCAAGTAGTATCCTCCTTCAATTTGAATGACTCAACCTTACGCATTTCTCACAATTCCGATGCGTCTTACACATACCACACACCCCATCCTACTTAATTTAAACATAGCTATAGCAGTTACTAACAGGTAAATCTGTCCCGCTACATGCCATAAAGGCATACAGGGGAAGGAGATGTATGGCTCCACTCATTCCTAACTCGGCATGGAGTTGAGCGGGCAACTTCACGCATCGGTTGCTTTACCCCCGTGGAAGGAACCTCCGGCACCCATTTGATATAAGGGTGGCTGGGCCCCAGAGCAGCTGGTCTGGACGTTCTACAAAAGGAAAAGGAAAAAAAAAAACCTGCCCCTGGCGGGATTCGAACCCCGGATCCACCAGCCTGTAGCTCGGATAGCCGTTCTCTAGACTGAGACTCGAAGCCCCCCAATCGACAGCGTCGGCTGGTTCACGGACAGACGTATTTGATAGCCCCAGCAAAACATTAAATGTTTACATGCAACGCCCCGCAATTTAAGTGGTAGCCTATCCTTTGTGCAATGACGACGGCACTCGAACGGAAGAAAACCCAAACAGAACGACGTCACTGTAGTTGAAGAACAAAGAAAAGATCGACAGAAATAAGTCGCCTGAAAGGTACAGTACCTGAACCGTCACCAAACATACGTGTATCCAACCTTACATGGGCAGCAAGGGTTCGCCCAGACCAGCATCATCTGTTACCCCACAACACACACTTGCATGCTTTAACGGGCGGTGCACAGGCACGTACACCACCAGCAGTTCAGTGCTTCTTCCTCAATCCCCGTCCGGTTATACCTGTGCCATACCTATCAACACTGCACGTCTCTGACACTAAAAATGTGCCACATACAAGCTTCAACATCTAACAGCCAAAGCTTGACTGAACACTACGCCTAAATAAAAGCTGGAATCGTACTTCACAGAGAAAACATCACACATAATTCTTGTCAGATGTTAATGAAACTTGAATTTGCTCAGCAGATTTGAGAAAAAATATTCAAATGTCAAATTTCATTAAGGTCCGTCCAGTGGGAGCAGAGTTGTTCCATGCGGGCGGAGGAACGGAGAGACAGACATGATAAAGCTGACAGTCGCTATTCTCAATTTTGCGAATGCGCCTAAAAACGGCAGAAAAATTAAGTTTCATGCAAAACGGGAATGTCGCCAAACAAACAATTTTTCACGTGCAAACGCACCCGGCATTCACACACATTAAAACATCTCGCGAGGTCGCCAGGCTAAGCCGACATTTTTACAGAACCCTCGACAGACTCTACAGTCAATGACTGCAGTGGCATTCCCATTCCACAAGTTTGACAGGCGCCATAAAACTGTACACAATATTTTGACGGCTTTAAGAGTACACGGGAAGGACCGTCTCCCACAACACGCTGTTCATACCAAATTTCAAGAAACTCTGTCGATAAATCATGTTTATATTAATGACCATGGCCAACACATGAGTTTTCGTAACATGGTCCGATGACTGGAGGGGGTACCGTCCGATCCACAGCGGTCTACTTGCAGCAAGGAATCCCCCCAAACGCAGTGCACACGAGACATAAGTAGACCATGCAGACTCTTCATTTGACAGGTTAATGATTGTACCCAGAAGCCACTACCATATAATCTCTTAGACAAATTATATCACCATAAAACAAATTAATAAATAAGAGCAAATTATATGAATAGCTTAAATACATCTTTGGTGGACTGTAGACACAAACGGGCAAAATACTGAAGTCGCAGGATCGGGATCAATGGGGGACAATAGTAGTCTACGTAGAAGAGACCAAGGTTCGTGACTGGGCTGTAGCGCCAGCAGAAGAAGAAGGCAATACTTATTAAGAATGACACACTAATCCCAAATTAGTGAATGAATGCATTCCGAGCGGTAAGAGAAACGTAGGTCGACCACGGAAAAGATGGACAGGCAAACAACACTGAAGATGGAACAAGCCACAAAAAGACTTAACCCCTGTTGCTGGTGGTAGTGGTAGTGGTAGTGGTGGTAGTGGTTGTGATGGCCTCGGCGGCGTAGGTGGCCGTGAAGCCTGTGCTGGTGACGGCGGCGGCAGCGATAGCGGATGGCGGCTGGAATGGCGGCCGCGGCGCTGGGTTTGGTGGTCATAATGGCTGTCAACAAGCACGTCAACTCAAATGGTACCGCTTCTAACTTGTTTTCGGGAGATGCCAGTTCGAACATCGGTCGGAACACTTTCTCGTGATTTTCTTCAGCACCTCCACGAAAATTCCGGGATATAAAAACCCCTTAGAGCCCAGTGGTCACTATATGTCCTGCGCGTTGTACTATAATGAAACTGCATTTAGCTCACACAGTGTTCCTGTATTCCGCATTATCATTACAAACAAAAGCAATTATTTCCACATACAACGTTAAATGACTGGTACTTCTAACGGAAGCACGCTCAGTTATGTGTGACATATGAAATGACTATTTACAGAGGGATGCGAAGGTTCTCCAGAAATCCCGGCGTCGTCTCAAAATTCCGGGTGACAGAAGGGTGACACAATGCCAGTCCTAGGCTCAGGATTCATAAACAGTAGATGCCGCCGTACGCATCTTGGTCGTCATGGCGATGTGCATCACTGACTTATAACACACAATGTCGATTAACTTCAGTCCTGAAAGGTTTCTCCCTTCACACTACCCAATTCATTAGTCACTGTCGTCCCTGCAGTCTCAGTTACTGACAGCATCGTTAAACAAACCACAAAAACTCTCGTTCATTATTCTACATTCTGAAGGCTGCTGAAATATGATTCATATACCAATTTCAGGTTTACATTTTCTTCTCGTAATGCAGTGTGTATCTCGACAGCAATTCCTCTGTAAATTAGGGGTTTTGATAAGTCCCTTTCACGACCTGCAAATCCTCTCTGTCCAGTGTCTGTCAATCAAACTCATTTCCCGTCAGGATTATGCACGCCACTCACAATGCTGATTAAATTCAACAGACATGAACGATATCATTTCCAAACCGACATGACGCTGTAAGCGTTTATTTAGACATTACACAAAGTCAGTATATACGAACGTACGATTATACAGCTATAATTATCACAGGTAGATCAACACGCACAAAAACATCAGCCCGGGGGTTTTCATGAGCGGTCAGTTACGCTGCAGGCTACAGAACTGATCGACATAATGCAGCCAGTACTAATTACGTCCTTGTTCGTAACAAAACTAAGTCATCAGAAGAAATGGATAAAGATCACACAGGACATCCGCGACCAAATTAAAAGGCAGTTCCACCTGGGCCTGCTATTTACAAACAATAACGACCGAGCGTAGCGAATTTAATATAAAAGGCTTCCTGCCTTTCCTTCATTAAGCATTAAGCTGGGAATGAGGTTCTGGAGAGTCAAGATATAGCTCCGACTTTCTTAGCCTTCTGCACAAGATGGAGGGGACAGACTAGCGCACGCCGCGACCACTTTACCCTGGCGGCAAGATCACCGGCACCCAATGACCAGGGGGCTGGCTGCACCCCCACAGTCAGTCCGGACAGGCGGACGAAAAGAAATGCGATGCTCCAGCCATTACGAATGTAGCAAATAAACAACTGAGCCACCAGCTCAGGAATTGCAACGTCCATACTTCACATTAATTTAAATGATTTTACCAATAAATATCTCTCAAATACAACACGTATTAATCATTAGAAACCAAAAAGCAGGTACAGTTACGCCACCCCAATCCTGCATAAAGTCGTATAAAGGGGAAATATTGAGCTATATATCTCTTACAGTCTAATATTATATTCAAAATCGAGATCTCAATTTTGTGTCGTGTTTCGACGGCCATTTATTGGTTTCTGTGTACGTAACACAGCGGGATGAAACGCATCAAATGACATTTTTTTATCGGATGTAAAAACTTAATATTTTACGGTTTTAATATCGAAAATGAAAACACGTTTCAAGCAACGTATTACTGCTACACTAAACCAGGTAAACAGAGTATTTTTCAATGCTTTCGGTTGGTAAGGATGAAGAACGCGACGCCATTTTGTTCATCCATCCAGCTTAATACATCTCTCTACTGAGACGCAAGCAACGCTGACGCAGCTTGTGGAGTTTCACTCAGCCTCCCAATTAATCTGAAGACCTAATTAGTCCTCGAGCACCTACTATGAAGGAAATTGGAAACACGGCCGAGTTTCAATCCAAACAAAGTCCGTATCTGTAAAGTAAAAATGTGCAAATAAGCACACGGACGTAGCTGTTACTAAATTTTACATAATAATGAATAAGGATACATGTGTTAACTGTGCAATGTACATACATGCCTTAGTCCATACAATTTCCCTGAATACTTTTGTCAGTACACCAACTATTCTTGAGAAGAAAAATATTTAACAATGAATCCGATGTCAATACGAGATGTAAAGAACGCCTAATCTCGCACACAAAACATATCTTCAACCGGTAGTATTTTATTCCTTATTCTCTTTTTTGAAAACGTCATTTTCACTGCCTCGTCTAAGTAGTGCAAATGCAAGGACGATATATGCACACCAATAGGCTACGTAAGGGTTCATTTATGTCAGAACTACTACTGACATCAAATGCGACACGCAATACTATTAATCCTTTAGAGAGTAAGACTAAATAAATTACATTTAAACAGCACACTAAACACTCCGTCTCTGTTATAAAATCCGATTAACTAGTGCTGTACAGGGGAATAACCGCCATTTGTTCTGAAATCTACCCAAAACCCATCAGTGCACTGTGTGGACAGAATGTGGAATGTTTTAATATTAAACGTGGTGGTACATAAAGTAACCACTGGCCCAGCAGGGTTAATCTGTTGATTAGAGCCAAGTGAATACAGGCAAAATTATTATAGGGTGTGGCAACAAAACGTGACAATATTCAGATAGCTTTTTGATGAACATGGTTAAGTATAAGAAACACAAAAAGTTTCAGAGTATCAGCAGTAAAACACCCTTCAATATTAGCATTCCACTTCTTAAAAATTACATCTCTGAATTGGTCTCCCTCGCATGCAATTGCTGTCCTGTAATCGTGATCAGAAATTAAATACAACTGTACAAAGGCACACAACTTACCTACGATGTTGCACTACGTTAGTTAAAGTCGAGTTCTCAATATCCTCACGCTAAGGGACAACAGAGCACGTCCGGGTCAACATCAGAGCCACTGATAAACGTCTGTTGCGAAGTTATGGTTCATTTCCGATCACAATTACTGGAACGTACTGCACGCCAGGAAGACCACTTAGGATATGCAATTTTTAAAAAATTAAAATCGTATATTAAAGTGGAATTTTACTACTGATACTTGGGCAGCTTGCTAACTCCATCTTCAGAGTAATGAGGACTACCATAAAGATGGAAAGCAGCAAGTTCCTCCACGGCGCTGTACGTGTAGGCAACAGCCACGACTTCGTGATCCCATAAAACTTGGAGCCTTGATCAGCACCGCTGTCAGAACCTCAAAATTTCATAATAAATCCTCTTCAGTGCTACTATTTACACATTTTACACATAATAATTCGTCCACCAAAGTTCCGTTCTGCTGCGCACAGTACACGATTCCGAAAGGCTGGGCAGATTACACTGTAGTTGCAGCACTGACAAGATGCAATTCAGATTCAATCACTGTGCTTTAAGGTGCATTCAACGAATCTACATTCTGAAAATATACTCCCATTCTTAGACGACAATCCTGAAACTTACGTCACTGTGACTACGTCGTGTATGAACCTGTACTTCCAACTTGGCGGTAAACCGCACATCTGAACCCTTATCGTCAATGCAGTAGCTTTCTGGGAATCATAATCTCAATGACAACCAACCGACCTCATAAATAACCACACAAGTAAACAGACAACAAAATAATACAAACACCAAAATTCGTTGCATAAATAAGCAGATAATTTCGTTCCAGTCATAATAGAATGCTCTTGCCTTACAGATTGATGAGTTGCATCAAATTTCCGACGAAATTAAATCCACTCAAGTCAAAAGAGGAACAAACTGTAAGATACTGCCCACGTGAAAGCAGCATTTTAAACCAAAAAGCGTCTTTCTCGGCCTGTTCAACAGCATACTTAACAAAACAAAACAGAAGTAAGGAAACGGGCAAGATTCAAAATGCATAACCCTTACAAGTAAATGCTTGTTCTTAATTTAAATATTCGTTTTTGTAGGAGGACCCATTTCAGACGACCAGACTTACAGCTCTAATTGTCAAAGTGGTAATGAAGTATAATTTGTGGTTCGTTTTAACCTGCTGTTCGTCCCAAAAGAAAAACAGAAAGTTATGAGACCACCCTATTGTGTGCGTGTGCGTGTGTGCGTGCATGTACACATGTGTGTGTCCACTTTAACCTTTTAACCAATTAACCGATTTTCATGATACTTAGTACGGAATTTAAGTCATCAGAAGACACCTCAGTGCCGCACTTTTTAACTTCCTACAATTAGCACTGACAACAAAAGAGACACGCGAACTTTTGACGGTGGGACGACACCAGCGACATCCACTTCAGGATCACGAAATGATTTGTGATAACAAATAATGAAGCTTTGTATAAAGTAAAATAAAAATATGGCGATCATACAAAGCGTTTCTTTACATTTCGGTTTTACAGCGACATCAACCGAACCACTGAAGAACTTCTTTTTCCTTGGCGCTACAGCCCCTGGCGGGCCAGGGCCTCCTCACTCTTGAGGCTTCACAATTACACTCAACTAGACACACCGCAGTCAGTAGGACTCCTCTGGACAAATGATCAGCCCGACACAGAGACCTCTACCTAACAACACACAACACTCACTAGAGAAAGACATCCATGCCCCTAGCCGGTTTCGAACACACAATCCCAGGAAGCGAACGGCCGCAGACCCATATCTGAGACCGCACGCCCACTGGGATCGGCACCACTGCAGATATCCATGTCAATTTTGTACGGATGTAGCCTACATCACACACACACACACACACACACACACACACACACACACACACACACACACACACACACACACACACACACACACACACACACACACACACACCATGACAGCGCCATTAACACATCTTGACGCAAGACGTTCCACATAGCTGTTGAACACGAGGGGTGCATAAATGCAATAAAACCAAACATATCGATAACCACAAGCTTGAATAGTTTACCGACAGGAACAGAACCTGTCATCCGTCAGTTCTTACACGGTCACATCCCTCTCTTCGACACGCGTGATCCGCCGGCATGCCTAGCCTTGTGACAAATCATTCAAAATTAACTTACGTTTACAGTGACTCGGATCTTAAGTCAGTTGCCAGTCATTCTACCTTCGAAATTTCAGTAGTATCATTGCCACATTCGCTAAGGTTTACAAAGAAAATGTTACAATACGATGTAGCACAACTGGGACAGTACGGCGGTAAATCGAGGGTGGTGCTAAAGCGAAATACTCTGTAACAGGGAATTAATGCTTACTCACTCACATGTGCGCTGCGGGAGGATGACGCTATATCGAGGACTGAATGTATACTCAAAACGCATCATTAAATACACATGAATTACAGGAACATTTATAATGCGACCGGAACAAGTGCGAGAGAAGTGTGGATTCCTGGAGATTCGATGTACTTGAACCCCATGAAGACCAAAATTAGTCTACCATACACAGTCGAACCCGGTTATAACGACATCGGTTAATGCAAAACCTCGTTTATAGCGTCAGATATTCTATGGTACCGATTAATTAATCACTTTTAACCGTAACATTATACTCCGCGGTTAGAAAGACACTCGTTTATAACGACACCAAATATCCACTCCCTTTCATGACGTTATAACGAAGTTCGACTCAATATGATTCAGTTTGTACGGCAAAAAACACAGTCACTGGTTACTGCCAGTCCCATACAAAGAAGGTGGAGTTGTCCGTTTCCACGCCATGGCGGCATACAGGGCGAGCTGACCTGCAGTTCCACTCATTCTTCACCTTTTAAAGCCTAGCGGTAACTTTACATACCACCAGGTTTAACATTAAAAAATTCGACGTGGTGCCCACATTGCGTTTATGTGTTTTGTACAGATCTCAGGACAAACAGCAACTTTTGCCTTATAAAACATTAAGAGACTGGTTTTTATAACCGAAGTGGAGAGTGTTTACAGTGCGGTACGCACTGAGTCCTTATATAAAACAGATACGCTTCGTCTTCAAAGGGTTAATCTTGGTGCTACATGGAGGTGAGTGGTCAACATCACGTCTCGGCCGCTTTACCTCCGGGAAGGGACCCCTGCACCCACTGAATAGGGGGCTGGGTGAGCCCCAGAGCCAGTCTGGAGGTTTTGGAGAACAGAAAAACCTACCCCTCCTCCCCCCCCCCCCACATAATACTCGAACACCGGAACGTCCACACCATAGCGCCCTGTCTAGACCGACTACGCTATCCCATAACATATAAATACATTGTGGGGATAAAATGTAGAAATTTTGCGTTAAATTTCGCGGTACGTATACCAACCACTAGGCTTTAAAGGGTTAAAATGAAACAGAGGACTAAAGCTAAGAGTTAAGATGTAATGACTGCAGGGAGCAGACCTGGACAAACTAACAGTTCCTCAAGCAGGCAAGAAATTCCCCGCATTTATGGAACCCGAAGGTTCATTACCGTGTTCGCAAGAGTCCCTGCGTGTTCCAGGGGAACTACTTCGTAAACTGACTAACCATTGGCTTCTCAAGAACGGTTGTGCTTTAAGGACTTAGACGCGTTAACGAATAACAGAGAAAAGCAGTATAAGATGCTTCAGTAATATTTACAGCCGCGGACTCCACCGCTAATTCGGATAATAAATTAAGAGCCGCTATTAATTCCAATTATCTTTACCTCGAGTTCGATGCTTTAACAGAACCACTGCAGGAAGATCAGCTTCGAATGAGGACAAGGCTCTCCGATGTCGCAGCAACCACACCAAACACAGAAGTTTTGATTAACAAAAAATAACACCAACTTAAATAAAATTTCACAGGGCACACCGTCGCGGCAACACTACACCAAGATAAACATATTCCGTTTGGTAGTTAACAATGTCTTGCAACAGTAAGTAACGTCCATAAAACGCTAATTACTATAAAATGTTCCCCGTATTGGTGTTGGCTTATTGCTACGCGGTATTTAGGAACAGACGTCAGAATCAAACTTCTGCTCCGAACTGCGGACGGGACAGACATACAGACGTACACGAACTTGTACCATGTTTAGGCATACAACACGCGTCAAAGTGCTTAATCACGTGACCATTACAGTATATCTCGTGCTGATAAAAGCGATGCTTCCCCCCGAGCGGCCAATAAGAGATAGATAACCCATTCAACAACAAAAAGGAATGGGTTAAGCGAGTGACGGCCGACGTCTCGTCGTTGTGGGTTTGTATCTGAGTAACAAAGAGCACAGCGGCAATTGAGATCGCCCAAGGCAAACCCAAGACCTATTGATAGGATTTCACAGTAACATTGTGGGGCCACAAGAGCGATTGTCACTTCGATGCAAAATATTCTCTACAGAACTTAGCAGCCGGAAACCGAGATACACAACAGTTTAAAAAATCGATTCTCATTTTAACAGCGAAGAAACTCCTTGTACACTACAAAGGCCAATCGGTTGACGCTGATGAGAGAAATAACCTTGTGCTTGATACAACAATAATAATAATAATAGCTATATTGGGCACAGCACACATACTGCGGAAAGTGCTAACGTAAAGCACAAAAGAGTTTAATATGGAAGACGGCGCTATATGCACCATTAACAGAATGCGCGGAATAGCTGCGACACTGTATACCCTAGAAACATGGTTTGTTTCAGGTATATAAGTGTGAATACCCCGCATAAAGGAGATGATGATGATGATGATGATGGTGGTGGTGGTGATGATAATAATAACACGAAACAAGCAAATACATTCTGTGGGCAGAACACGGAATTTGCTGTATTAAAACAGATGGTACATATAGTTACCACAGCGCTTTAAAGAGTTTATGTCTTCTTACCCTTGCAAAATGCGTCATGAAAATAATAAAAGATATATAACGTTCGCAAATACATTACAATCGGATAATGCAATCCGCGACCCGGCGGAAACATTAAAACTGTGGTTATGACAAAGATGCACATATTTTACAAAAATATAGGAGCAACCTCAAAATTCTAGGATCCAAGATGATATGAAGCAAGTTCCATATTGCCGACCCAAAAATATTGGGCGCCACCGCACAAAATTTACTTGCCCGAACCATCCGAAGCCTGGAACTTATGCACCCTTGAGTAAAGAGTTTTATCTACCAAAAAATATCACTTCAGATGACACAGTCAACAACCCCACCACCACCACCACCACCACCACCACCACCACCACCAACACCACCACCACCACCACCACCACCACCACCCACGCCACAAACGGTAAAGCTATTCTGAAAGGATTTACAAGGTACGTTACTGTTCGACCTGTGACACCTGCAAATGGCTTAACAGTGGCTGAATACTGCACAGTGTGAAGACAATATGCAGGTACACTTCCAGTTGTCCTTGTATATGTGCATACTATGAAGGCACATTGGGAGAGCAGTGATGTAGCCCAGCACTAGGATGACGTTGAGTGGTCAGCTTCATGCCTCGGCCGCTTTGCCCCCGGCAAAGGACCCCCCCAGCAACCACTGAACAGGAGAGTGGGTGGGTGCTTAGTCAACTCGTTTTCAAGGAGGACATAATCTCTTGCCCTTGCTGGGAATCGAACCACGATTCCTCGGACATCCAGCGCGTAGCCTAGCGACTGTACCGAGTAACGTATCCCGGCGCCGTCTGAACAGCAAAATGTATCAAAACTTATCTCTGACCTGAAGTCAAGGAGAGCACAGCAGCCGTCTGTAATTGTCTTCTTGAACCTTGTACAGCAGTTATGGTCCTACTCCCAATGGCGTCACGTCACAAACACTGCTTAATTCTAGACTCTGTACGTTTCATTTAATTACAGTTTACATGGCCGGCATAGTGCGGTCGGTATAGCGACTCGCTAAGGAATGGACGGTCCGGAGATCGAATACTGGTAGGGAGGAGACTTTCCGCACCCGTTCACCCTGGCCGTGGGGCCCACCCAGCCTCCTGTACAAAGGCTACCGGATCTCTTTCCTGGAGGTATAGCGGCAGAGGCGTGGCGTTAGCCACCCACCCCCACCTAACGCCGAGGTTAAAGAGTAGAGCCATAACCTTACTCTCCCTCCGCACCTTCATGGCAGTTTATACAGCGACCTTTAGCTTTATATTTTACGGTTTAAATGACGAAGACGTCAGTATGCCAGACTACAGAGCGTCGAGAGTGATGATGATGTGTGAGTACTGAACTGAATAACGTAAAAATGGTAAAATTGCCCCTGTGAACACCACTAAGGCACACAGGGAACGTACAGATACAGCTCTACTCACCCTTACACTCGGCAATAGATTGGGTGAGTGGTCAACTTTACACCCCGGCCGCTTTATGCCCACTGAACAGGAGGCTGTGTGGGCCCAACAGCCGGTCTGGACAGTGTCGTAAAAAGCAAATCTCTTGCACTGTCAATTGCTTAGCGTTGTGACTGCACCGTCTCTTACAGAAGTGGAGAGAACGTGGAATGAAGTGGCCGTGGTTAGATCTGCGGTACTATATTGGCATTGGTCTGGAGGGACTGATAGAAAAACTACGAAACACCTCAGCAAGGATAGGCGGTGTTTCGGCCAAGATAAAAACCGGGCCAACTCTGGAACAGAGGTCACTGCCTGAAACACTGTGACCGGTGAGATATTGTGAGTGCATCTTCCGTCACTCACAGCACGATTACATTTTAAAAGCCTGTAAGATATATCTTGCTTTATAGAAATGAAGTCAGTCCACAGCAAAAAAAAAAAAAAAAAATACGCGCTTAGATAGAAGACAGCAGTTGCAAGTAACGGTGCTGCCAGTTGCTTGCGAGTTACATGTTACATGAAAAATTGCTGGTAAAGACAAATGAAATGTTAAATCCGGACACAAAAAATACCGATCCACACAAATATAAAATCTACGCGGCGTATGATTTACAAGGTCCGTTATTCACGATGCTGATGCGCAGTGCAATCATCACAGGGCAAGACACACTGTGATCAATGAACTAAACATAAAGGAAAAAAGTAAAACAGTAAAGTCAATCTTGATAAGCTGCCAGTCGCTTTAATACTAAAAATCCACCGCCTTCTATGAAAACTCTTTCATTCTCGTACATACAAAAGCCCCATAACTCTGATTGATTTTCAACCAGCTGAATTCACTCCACACCCTCACACCCAAGTTCAAGATGCATTTTAAATTATCCTTCCATCTACAACTAGGTGCAGAAGTAGTATCTTCCCTTCCAGTGCTCCGACTGGAAACTACGTGTGGGACACACAATGAAAGCACCGCCCTTTCAGAAATGTGCCATTTGTTGCAGTCACACTCATTCTGTTTTCGCTGCACTTATGGGGAAAGAAAGTGAAAATGTGTCCCGGTACTTAAATTAAGCACCGTGCCATAAATGCGTATCGGGAGGTTTGGGCAGCATTCCATGCAGTCTTAACCTCAGCACTAGACAGACGCGAGCGGTCAGCGTCATGCCCCAATTCTGACGCCCTTCTTCACTGGACAGATCGGTCGATGGGCTCCACAGTCGGTCAGGACGCTAAGAGGATAAGATGAAACTATACCACTGTCACGAATCGCCCCCGATCCCCCGGCCGTCCAGCCTAGTCACTATACAGACTGAGCTATTCTGGCTCCTACAAAGATATATATATATATATGTACATATACATATACATATACATATACACACATATACATACACACTGGAACCCGGTTATAACGACATCGGTTTATATGACACCTCGTCTACAGTATCAGATATTCTGTGGTACCGGCTAATTCCTCGCTGTTAACCGCAACATTACACTCCTCGGTTATAACTACGTTCGTTTATAACGACCCAAAATATTCAGTCCCTTTCACGACGTTATAACCGAGTTCAACTCTGTGTGTGTGTGTGCGCGCGCGCGTGTGTGTGTGTGTGTGTGTATGTATGTATGTATGTATGTATGTATGTATGTATGTATGTATGTATGTATGTATGTATGTATGTATTATATGCATGTGTGTGTGTCTGTGGATATATATATAGAACAAAGATTCCTTTACAGCGTCACAACAGCCCGCTACTTGTCCCTATCCTCAGTCAGATGCATCCAGTCCACCCCCTCACACCTTATTTATTCAAGATTAAAATATCTACAGGAATACTCTTAAATCGCACGAAAAATAACAAGTAAGCTTTAAACAGATGCAATAAATAACTAAAGTTCCTAAGAGTACTTAACTACAACTTTACACAAAGTAAGCCGATCAACACTCCACATTCAAACATTTACAGGTGTCACTATATTAGCAGTAACTCAATAAGTAACTGTTGTAAAGCTTTACGTTAGGACTCCTGCTTCACAAGCAATGCATTTCATTGTACACAGTGGCTATGCTGTAAACACTCCTAAGTGCGCATATCCTGTGTCTTTACACACAGGACATAGTCCACATGGCTTTCCACTTACAGCTGACAATACCACATACCTTGCACTGCATTAACACCACTCACACACACGCTAAACTTGAACACCAGCATAAATATTAAGTTTTAGGCTCCACACAGCTGGAATCACAGTTAAATATCAAGTTATCATAAACCAAGTAATACACATGGCAGCACAGCCGGAATTGTAATTTTCGAGGCCCTCAGGCCATTATGACCGCTGTAACCCACATGCAATAAGACACATATATTACTGAACATGCATGGCTGTAGGTGAGTGTTTCTCAAACTTTTTTGCTAGCGGACCCCCTTTGGCTTCGAAAAACAATCGCGGATCCTCACACACTTGCTCACGTAAATATAGTGTCCGGGTGATAGGTATCCAAAATTAAAAATTTATATCACAGAACCGACTTTAAATAGTTAGGAATACACGCCAGTAGCACATGTAACAATGCACTGCGCGATTTGCCCTTAATTAAGATGACTGTCGCTCGCTTGGTGGGTACAGGAAGTTTCTTTATTAGATATTCTAACGGTCATACGAAATAAACATATCGCCAATTAAAGAAGTTCCGCGATTATTTTAACAAAACATAATTCCTTTAATTAAAAGAATAAGTAAACTTCCAAGTAGTCATTACAAAAATGTATCCACGGACCCCTTGGGGTCCGCGAAGCACACTTTGGGAACCAATGATTTAGGTAAACCTAGCCTAAACACAACGTAACAATGACTGCATGTTCACTGCGCCCGTGCCCGGAGACAGCTCAGTTGTTTACTATCTCAGAAAACGTGTGAAAAAATGTACATCGCATAAACCGCGAGTTTCATTTTTCACCTATGATTTATATTTAGTGCGTTACGTTCGAAATGCGTCGAAAAACGCAGGTATGTACAGAGTAGCGCAGAAGTCACTTCCCGCTCGGTATTTAACAACAGAAAGGCCGTATCAAGGAAATTTTGCGCCACGCTGTATCCATGTAGTGTCTGTTATCGATATGATAGTTTAAACAAATTAAAACGTGTCAACAGATTTTACCAGAACTTACAAATAATTATTCTAACGCAGACCGGCTAACGCGACAATCACTGATTTTCTTCAGACCCACCAACAATATGGCGGGACATTGCGACTTAGCCTGTGGCCGTTCCTTTACACAGCTCCCTCGTCAGTCGCTCACTAATAGCAGAATCAGAAGCCAGAACAGTGTTTACCTGCCAGGGTTCCGCTGAACACCGTTACGGGTTCCGAATGAATCGTGGAACGAATTAATTAATTAATTAATTAATTAATACAAAATTCTGAAATACGGCGAAAAATTCCAAAGATCCCTCGAAATACTGCAGAGATTTTTGTCCGGTAATTGACAATACTGGAGTAATCCATGTAATTTCATATTTTGATATTACAAAAATATTTGCAATACAAAAGACACGCGAAAAAATGTTTCAATTTTTTCTTGCGACACAAGCGGCCACACGATCACCTCCTTGCTATATATTTCCTTTACAATAACTTCGAAGTAACTGCATATTTAACTGCGCTCCTCGCTGTCAAGTTCTTTTGGCCTGTGAACGTTTTCACTAGCAGGCGTGCCTCAGTATACGAAAAATTATTTTAGTGGTTCCTCCACGAAAAAAGGTTGGCAAACACTGCCCTACAGGCTGGAATCTGAGCTACTGCAAGGGTCATTAAATAAAGTATACATAAATAAAAATAGGGCTAGCAGATCGTCATTACAAACGCAACGAAAATTTCTGACGAATCCTGTTTATACATAAAGCTTCCACCTATAACCCTTCCACTGACCCACTCTTATACAGTTCAGATTCTGACGTACACTTGCATTCAGAATGCCGTCAACATGCACAATGAACGCTAACAGTTCTGCAAAAACAGCCTGATGCAGCAGTGACAGCAGCACCTCTTTTCGACCAAGAGATGTGCTGCTGTGTTCATTACTATTTGAAATGAGCCTCTCTTCTAGACTACGGCCTATGTGTTTAAAAGAGTAAACATGGCCTCCTTAAAATACCGTACAGACAATGTATTCGTCTACGAAACCAACAAATTGCACAATATCCTTTTATTTTAATTTGTATACACTTCGGTATCAACTGATTTATCCTGTAGATCTTACTGAACCATACAGCTGCATTGGTTTTAAGTAACTTCTGCTTGGCATTCTTAAAGTTGTTGATCACCTTTGCTTGTTGGACATCAATAATTTTAAAGTTATCTATTGTTGTACAGTCATCCGAAAAACACGGAATGGAGAACTTTAAAGGAACATTAGAAGCAACTTGCGCGAAAAGCAATGTTGCTGTGTGATCTACAGGGCACTTCTGTCCGGCTGAGGTCGATCAAATACCAGCTAAAGCACGTATTCCAATGTCGTTTTTATCTGCCATCTGGCAGTGGCTATAGTAACAGATTTTCATTTGGTTTCCATGTAAACACAGGACAAACTGAAAAATACCCCAACAAATAACATCCTGCTTACGCTAGCTACATAATGATATTCTGATATCCCGCTACTCAGCAACTGCCAAATTCAAGTTGCGGCTAAAAGGGCGCCTTCATAAATGCCAAGACTTGCTCTGTAAAGTAATTCAGTTTCTGCTAACTATACACCACCAACGTAAAACCTAACGACATACTCCCAAACAGCTGCTATTAACCAGTAATTTAACACGCTAAAGAATCGAGACAAGGCAACGTTAACAATTCATATATCCGCAAGCTTCGGGCACGTTTTGCAATTAACATGCCAACAAGCTACACTCGTGTTCAACTAGTCCTTATCTTCCTACAAGTATCCACTGATTTACACAACGAGGAAAATTTAATTTTGCAAAGACGCTCTGTCCACATAACAAGCATAAACACACACACACACACACATCATTAAACTGTGATATAATAAAGGTGCTAGAAACTCACTCCTTAGGTCCATATCTTTATGGACACATTAAGGAAACAGAGGAACTGATGGCATTACCATTACTGGTAACTAAAGTCAAATGGTAACCTCCACAACACGCAAACACTAACACACGCTTTCTTTAGATTTAAAACTTAAAGTAAATTATGTATACAAGCGAGACCTCAGCCTCTCGCACCGCGTGCTGTTGACTATTCAGTCTTCCCATATACGACATCGTGCATATTATTAAATAGGTCCCAACTTATCGAGTAGTTTCCTGTCTGTGTCTCAGAGTAGTCCAAAAAAGTGGACAATCTGACTACCAATATTCCTCGAGCACTACGAAGATGGAGGCAGCAAGTTTCTTCGAAACGCTTGTACCTATACACCAATCTACACATCATAAGCGACACGAATGTTCAAACAACTAACTCTATGGAGCAGAGTCCTTCTTGACAAGCTAACAGGTCCTCAGCTAATCAAGAAATTGCCCTCAAAACAGCCTCCACCCGTTCCCATCATGAGCCAGGTCTTCCAAGTGGTCTCTTTCCCTCGGGGTTCCCCACCAAACCCTGTATGCACCTCTCCTCTCCCCATACGTGCCACATTCCCCGCCCACCTCATTATTCTTGATTTGATCACCCGAATAATATTTGGCGAGGAGTACAGATCATGAAGCTCCTCGCTGTGCAGTCTTTTGCACTCCCCTGCTAGCTAGCCCTCTTAGGCCCACAGATCTTCCTCAGCAACCCTTTCTCCAAAAGTCTCAGCCTACGTTCCTCCCTCAATTTCAGAGACCCAGTTTTGTGCCCACACAAAACAACGGGTAAAATTACAGTTCTGTATATTTTAATCTTTATATGTGTGGATAGTTAACTGGAAAGGAATGTTCACATGTAAACCAATTTCACTGCTGATTAACATCGACAACTTGAAACTTATCACGCACAACATTCACTCAAGCACTGCTCTCGATTCTGTGGGACTCCAATAGATCGATTCTGAACCCACTAAATTTCTCGTCCAACTGTCCAACCCACAATTCGTCAAGAAGAATACACACACACGCGCCCGCGCACGCACGCACGTAATTCCAGTTTCGATGAATAAGCATATTAGTAATTTCTAAATCGTAAATGGATTACAAACCCCAACCCTTCATGGCAATTCAAAATTAAATTAAAGAGCAGATTAGAAGCATGAAGTCCACATTAACACAGTACTTGGGAAGCTGAGAGTCATTCATCTGGTCAACAAGACCTCCGCCCAACGTTCTTTACCGTAAACACAACAGCCCGCCACTGGACCCTACATTAAATCATTCCTGTTTAGCCCACGACCTATTTAACACACATTTTAATATTATCCTAACATCTACGCCTATTCGTCCTAAGAGGTCACTTTCTTTCAGTCGTTCAATGCAAACGAACATTCCTATCTGCCCACGCACGTTGTACAGAGTGATTGCGAAGCAAATACTTAGGTTAAACGGCTGTATCTCCTGTAAGAAGTGCTACACCACTGTAACACCCAGCCATTACAATTTACTGTCAGATTCCAACAGAGATCCCAGCACTTTACACACACTTCTGCGATCTGGCAGACACAATACTCGACATTTTTCTTAAGAAGTCACTAGAAACAGCGTCAAAAATACCTCCAAGTTTTGTTCCAGTTCATCAAGTGTTCTCGATTTGATAGGTAGACATCTACAATTTTTTTTAACAGGTTGGGGTTGACGTCCCGCCTTGTCAGCAACATCTCTGAAAATTACGTACGGCGATCGTAATCCTCAGAAAAGAGAGATCATGAACTTAACCTTTTAAAGCCTAGCGGTAACTTTACGTACCACCAGGTTTAACATTAAAAAATTCTACGTGGTGCCCACATTGCGTTTATGTGTTTTGTACGGATCTCAGAACAAACAGCAACTTTTGCCTTATAAAACATTAAGAGATTGGTTTTTATAACCGAAGTGGAGAGTGTTTACAGCGCGGTACGCACTGAGTCCTTATATATAAAAAAAGATACACTTCGTCTTTAAAGGGTTAATCGAGTTCATGCTGAAATCTGATATTAAACGGTGGCGTATGGGCTTTAAAATGGTGCAGTAATTACGGTAACAAAGCATTCCGTTTCAGAGATACAGTCACTTAACTTTACACATTACTTACTTACGTATTTACTCTATTGTTACGCCGTGTATTCCAACCACCTTGCTCTCCTTAATTTATTCAGCACAAATACACAGTTCACAACAGAGGTCCACAAATTTCTCCCCCAAATCTCGGATCTACCCCAAATTCCAAGCGCCAGAAGGGTGACAGGAAACTAGTTGCATACTGACAACCCACAGTTCTGTTATCTGGCGCTTTGTGTTCGGTGCGTGTGAACTGATACACTTTTTCGAACGCGAAGAAAAGAACTGCAATAACTACGCTGAAAATATTAGGCGCCAGCGTACAATATTTAGTCGCCCGGAATTTGTGCACCCCTGGTGAAGAATATAAATGATTAAGCTTCTCACAGAGTAATTTTCTCCAACCTGCTGTTAAATCTCCTCTTAGGTTCACGCACTCTTCTCAAACACCCTCCATCTCCGCTGACACTGCCATAGCAAAATGTTTGTCGACAGCCATGCACGTAGTTGACAGATCATCCAATGTCGGTCGGTGCTACGCGCATGTGTCCATCACTGCACGTCCATAGGATCCCTCGACGGCTTTCGAATACGACCGCGCTAAAAAACGAAGCGAACCATACTAAACCATCACACGTACATTCTAGTACGTCGCCCTCTACATGCCGGCTTGCCTGTTTCATCCAACACAATCATGACTCGGTCATTTTCGTTTCCATTCGGCTCACCTTCGGGTCCGGTCTTGGATGGGGAGAGAAAAAAAAGATGATTAGGGGGTATAGCACACTCCTCTGCTTGCTTCTTTTCTTTGCGCTGTTGTGTTTACCATTGTACATAAGGACAGGGCGGTAATTTCTATGGGAAGGAATTCTGAAGCATGCAGTACTGGTTTGGTTACAGGACTTATAGAACACGATTTCACATTACGAACACTCCGCAAGACATGCCACAGCCCGACCTAAGCGTTTAAACAATCCGGCATTTCACGGGGGATGACCAAAATTTTATTCCTTAAAGCTTTATATACTGGATGTATAAAGATCGTAGATCCCATCCTAACCTGCTGGTCTAACAAATCGGGAATTACACTCTAGACGACCTGAACTCTTTATACAAAACCTACAAACATAAACGACCGAAACACATCCTGCTGTAACCGGCTCACCATCAGGCAGTGTTTTTTTTAAGTATTTTTTCACTAATGTTTATATATATATATATATCCCTATCTTTAGCTTTTGTTTCACGTACGCCTAGTTATCTAGATTGGTTATAGGAACAATTTTGTGATTTTTCTTTACATACTGTAAATAGTGCCAATATCATCTTTGAAAGAAATATTTAAAAAAAAAGATCGCTGACAGTTGCGAATGGGGGAGGGAACATCCTGTGGAAAACACAAAGTAAAGGTAAAGTTCTCCCTCTGCTAGCCAGGAAGGCATATGCGCAAATTGAGGTACAACTGCGCTCACTCTTAACCTCGGCTATCGATGGACTTAAGTGTTCTGCTTCACGTCCTGGCCGCTTTACCCTCAGGAAAAACAACCCCCGATACCTGTTGCATACGAAGCTGGATCGGCCCCACAGCCATTCTGCAGGCCCCTGCTGGAAATTTCACCACTATTCCTCGGCCAAATCCGCATCCCAGCTATTAGTATAACCTCGTTTTAAAAACATTATAGTGACAGACCGGCCAATAAATATTGATAAAGAAGAACGTAAACACAGTTCACCTTTCTTACTATGGCACTTCCAGATCACCACTAATTATCTTCGGGGCAAAAATGGTGTACATCCATTCACGTCAAATCACTGAAGATAAGCGAAATGTGTTACACTACAGGACTAAATATATTACACTACACAGGCCTGCAAATGCATGGCTTACAAATATTACTGGACTGCTTAATAGACAGCAAAAAGCAAAGAAATGTTTCTTCTATCCCTCGTTTATGCATAGCCACAGACATTTCATAAGTTCGGAGCGATATCTGGTGCAGTTTACGATAGACGCGTATACAAGACCTTCCTCATAACACTGTCTCACTGCTGTATTTCACTGCTCTTAAAATCAATGTCTGTCTGCTCACAAGTGTACATGTCAGACATCCTCTAACAACATTTTGCAAAATGTAAATATTCTCTTGGCGGTCTGCATGCAAATCAGACTATGGATTGTGGATAATACTTATAAAAACACCCAATTCAAATTCAGTTAAAGATAACTAGGCCTTTAAACATTAATAATACCGGCGCAATTGTTCGGTGACGCATGCAAAGTACGTGTTTATTTCAGCTGTCCAGCAGCGTGTTCAGCCGTCACGTTAATTTGGAGTTCTGGGTGCAAACAATGGTAGGGACAAATATCGTCCATGGAAGTGACTTGTTATTCGGCAGGTATTCTTCGTCAGCCACATAGCGTAAAAATGTTTTCATAATGGCCCTGGTGTAGAACTCATGGTACATTCTATTCGTAACCTAATTGTTTCAATTCGCGTGATTTTTCGGCAGTTCATACTACTGCCGTTACAAACTGCCCTCTTCTTACACATCAAATGTGGCGACGCCTGCTCTACTATCACCGGAGTACCCCTGTTGTAGTACCACCCAAGTACCCGTTCTAGTATCACCAGAGTACCCATGTTCCAGTATCACCACAGCACCTCTGCTGTTGCATCATCATCATCATAGCACTCCTGTTCTACTATCACCCAAGTACCCCTCTTTTCGTATCACCGCGGTAATCTTGTTCTAGTATCACCACAGTACCCCTAACCTAGATATCACAATACCCACGCTCTATTAGCATCATCACAGTACCTTCTAGTACCATCACCAAAATACCCCTGCTCCACCATCACCACCAAAGTACCCCTGCTCTAGGATCATCACCACACTACCTCTGCTCTAGAATCATAACCACAGTACCCCTCGTCTAGGATCACCATAATATCCGTGCTCTAGCATCATCACTACAGTACCCCGTTGTAGAATCACCAGCACAGTAACCCTCTGTAGAATCATCACAGTATAATCCTGCATAATCATCACCCCAGTGCACTCAAGAGTCACCTTACCCTTTTAAAGCATAGCAGTAACTTTACATACCACCAGCTTTAACGTTAAAAAATTCTACGTGGTGCCCACATTGCGTTTATGTGTTTTGTACGGATCTCAGAACAAACAGCAACTTTTGCCTTATAAAACATTAAGAGATTGGTTTTTATAACCGAAGTGGAGAGTGTTTACAGCGCGGTGCGCACTGAATCCTTATATAAAACAGATACGCTTCGTCTTTAAAGGGTTCAACACAGGAAACAAATTCTTAGAGGTTAGTGCAGTGGATCAGTCACCTTCGCTCGAATTGAACTCGGGACTCTCACTCCAGACCACCAAGTTCACAATGCATGCAGTGTAGGAACGCAAGCTTACGACGTGCTTAGATGACACGAGGTCAGATTGCAGACAGGAGGACCGATACTTGGGTCCGACGCTTTCAACACTGTAGTTGAAATTTTCAACGTATGACAAGATGGTCAGTAAATAACGAACTATAAAATACGCGGCAGGATGCAGTCAGCTTAATTTGCACCATTCATCAGGAGGGGCTAAGGAAACAAGCAACTGTGTGTCCGGTTTCCGGACCCTGACGTGGACCACGGACGAAATAAATTACATGCCGCAGGAGCGCTGTCCACTCAATCATGATGTTCGGTGCGTTGACTGCAATGAGCAGATGAAGAATGATTCTGGAAGAAATCGTCCGTCATATTTGCAATATTTGCAGACCGACTGAACACATAAATGAATAACAAAACCGAAATCCTACTTACAATATCATATTAGATTTGATAACTGATATACACCGTGGCAGTATATATATATATATATTTATTTATTTATACACACACACACACACACACACACACACAAGCTAGCAAATGTAGCCCGATATTGTACACATCAATACAATAGCTGTGTAACGAGGACTTCAGATTTGTTATTCACTTAAAATATATCTATGAATAACACAACGGAATGCTTCAAGAGCCTATAAAGATACTGGCTGAAAACTTCGTATGAAACAGACCACAGCCAGGTGGCAATGAATGTGAAACGCTGTGATGCTGAGAAATGGCCCGGACCAAAACACATCCACTGTCTGACCAGGCCACCCACTGCGCCGTGATGGGTCTGAAACATGTTCCTGTTGTGAAATTGTTGCATTCTGTCACCACTGAGACTGGTGATGTCACACAGGCATTTACATTTCTAAAGCAGCGATCAAAGATCAAAGGCTGTTCCGTTCCGAACCCTTTGTAACCGTTTTAAATTGATTTAAACGATTCAAACAATTTCACTTCCCTTTCGATAATTACCAAGGGCATTGCTGGAATATTCTTCTAGACGAAGTCCGCCTAATGACGGAAGTTTCTATTAGTGCAATCACTGCTTGGACGTGAATTTTGGCGTAATATTTCAAACTCATACTTCCTATCTTCGAGATGTCCAGTTCGAATCTCAGCCTCGAGACAAGCATGCAACCTGAACCGCCATTCTACTAAAGTATTTGGGCTCTCTAGGTCATTTGTTACTTTTAGGCGGTGAAATTTTCAAGCGAAAGACTAGCAGCGAGTCAGTTTGTACAGCGATGGCGACAGCAGGTTGGCGGACGAAATAAAAAACGAATACCTTGTCACCTCATATGCAGAGTAGGCTCGTAGGCAGCTCCGCTAGGCTCTTCACCAGCCAAAATCTAATAAATGGCCTACGTATATAAAACGCGCTTCGTAACGCATTCTCCGAACTTTGTCATTCTTAGCTAAAATTCATTCGTCATCCGAAATTACAAAACCAAACTATTAAGAGTATTGTATAGTTGTTTACTTCAACAGATACAGAGTCATTCGCCAGAGTCTGCTGAACTGTGTGGGTACATTAATAGAGTAATTTTGGGGTAAGAATAAAGAAACGTCTTCGAACGTTGTGTCCAAATCAGGAAGTTTAAAAGCAAGAAAAAAACAGGTGACCGAAATAAGCGTCTTAATGAAAATTCTCTGAGTAACTTAAATAAAAAGCAAAAGTAATCAAGAAACGTTAAAAACTGTAGTCTATAACCAATGACACTGACAGTCAGCAAACAGGAAAAGCACCTAATCTAAGAACTCCCAAATAACATATTTAATAAAAGCCAATTAATACGACCGCCCACATACAGACACATTAACCCTTGCTGCGGCATATTCGGGAGGTCCTAAGTTCGTTTACGAGATGAAACGCATTATTTTGACTAACATCTTTCCTGGTTTCTCCTCAGTCCTTCCAGGCAAATGCCGAGGAAAGCAAACCGCTCAAAAGCGACATCAGAGCGGCTCTCTAATAAATGCTAAGTTTGTTATCTCAACTTCCTCAAACGGAATTTGACAGAAGTCAGTCCACAAGTTGCGAAATTACCAGACAGTTGCGGCCAGATAAGATTTCATCATAATATCTATAATAAATGTTACTATCTTGCTATAATTCCGAGAAAACTGTACATCAAGAAACGCTGATGTACGTTAAAACATATCTCTACTCGAAGCTGACGTGCGATAAACCCAACAGGTTATCAAGAACACGCCTGTGCTGCTGGTTTTCCACCACGCAGATTCAAAATTGATGCTGCAACAAAGCGTTTGGCAGCACAAGCTTAATTCGAGGGGCAGATTACATATGCACAGCAGTCCGTGACGATATCGAGCAAAGCGATGGTGTACTGCAGCAGTGCGGGGAATGGTAACGTCACAGTTATCCTATGCAGGCAATAAGCGCATGTATGGGAAGTGGAGTTACAACTCCATAACTTCTCAACCTCGAAGCTAGATGGAAGTTTATGGCCAGTTCCGCGCCCCGACCGCTTTATCCACGGCGAAGAAGCCCAATCCCCATGGAGTGGGAGACTAAATGGGCCCCAGAGGCAATCTGAACGTCTTAAAAAATATGAAGAAGTCTTGTCGCTGCCGGAAATCGAACCACGATTCCTCGGCCGTCCAGACCGTAGCCTAGTCACTCTGCATACTGCGTTTGTGGAAACGAATATACTAGAATCAATTTTCATTTCACCCTTATTAGTAGCACACTGCGCTACAAGCCGGAGGGTTGCAGGTTTGATTTCCGATGGGGTTATTGGGACTTTTCACTGACTTAATCCTTCCACCCGCACTATGGCCCTGGGGTCGACTCAGACTCTAACAGAAATGAGTAACAGGGATATCTCCCGGGAGTAAAGGCGGCCGGTGCGTAGAGCTGACAACCTTACCACCTTCATATGCCGATTGTCTTGAAATTCTAGAAGCCTCAACCTCCTGGAGCCCTAAGGGCCTGTCCGGGCCTGCATACGGATAGCTTTACCTTTACTTTACTAGTACGAACTTAACCGTTCATAAATATATCACATTTTCCAAACGACCGCCTGATGACTACATGCATGCTGATGTGCCGCAGACGTGTGTCAGGCTGAACATGACAGACACTAAGAGGTAGCTAATTTTTTCGAGTGAGACTTTGATGGCAAAATGTCTGCACTGTATTCGACTAAATATGGAAGTAACCATTACAACATGTGGGCGGCAGCTGCACTGTAAAGCACACCTTGCCTATCCATGAACGGTATTCTGTAGACTACCTGCGAACAGAAGCATTTATATATATATACATTCAGTTATTCTGTAGCGCTTTATTGAGATATGCTGTCAACCGCTATGAGTATAGAGTCGATTGTATATGAATTAACGAACGAGAATGTGCAGCACTGGTGGAACTGTACTGACAGGGCGAAACTGAATTATTCTGAGAGAAATCTGTCCCAGTGTCATTTCGCCCACCACAAATCCCATATAGACTGCCCTGGGATCAAACCACGGCCTCTGCGATGAGAGACCGGCGACTAAACGCCTGCTCCATGGTATAGACTGCCCTGGGATCAAACCAGGGCCTCTGCGATGAGAGACCGGCGACTAAACGCCTGCTCCATGGTATAGACTGCCCTGGGATCAAACCAGGGCCTCTGCGATGAGAGACCGGCGACTAAACGCCTGCTCCATGGTACGCCCTGATTACTGTTGAACTGTCCCGCACGCCAGTACGGCCATCCGTAGCTTTCAAGGCGAGAAGCACTGGAGGAATTTTGACGATTTTTTTATACGAACGTTACCCCAAATTCACAGTTTTTAATTTCCTACCATTAGTAACAGCAACACGGCAGACACACAGACTTTTGAGGTGGGTAGGCATACCGTGATTTCGGCGTCATTTTGGTTCTGCTAGTGTGTCTACACACAAGTGCGGATGTTCCGGGTGAAAAAAAAAGGGCACGAAGTTGCCTTATGCTTTATTAAGCCCCACGCCCACACCACTGAGATATATGGAGGCGTGGAGGTATGGCACCAAGTATTCTTAACGTTGGTGATATTTAGGCTCCGGTCGGTCAAATCCCGGCGCCAAGTCCCGGGTACCCATTGGATAGTAAGTGGGGTGAACACAAGAGCCGGTCTCAAAGCGGTAGAAGAGACAATACCTAATTCTCCCCGCCCTCCTGCACCCGGGAATCGAGCTCCGGCCATCCAGCTTGTAGCTTGGTCATTATACTAACTGGACTACTCCGGCCCCTAAGGACATCGACAACACGCATTGTATACTTCCCCCGCCCCCTGTGAATATCAGCGACAGTAACTGTTCCTCATAAAACTGACACGTCTGGAGCAATCGACACAGGTAGAGGAACACTTACGTAAAAGAAAACAGCGTACAGACGTTTTCTGGCGTCGTCTTTAGCCTCAGACAATTTACCACCTGCTATACGGTTCAATAAACCGGCATTTCCCCACAAAGCGTATTTCCGAATTTAATATAGGCCATTTTTAAATATAACAGCTATTATTTTTCCCATACTAGAACAACGTTTGAATCAGAAATGTGGCGTGTTTTCTTTGCAGGAGAATCTTCTTCTTACTGTCAACGTCTGGGTCAATGAACGGATCTGACGCTAAACTGTATGGTCTTCCGCGTCTTCCGTGGGCGAACCAGGTCTTAATTTCACTCAGGTTTATAAAATAAACCTTGAAATGGGCATCATGATTGTTATGTTCATTCCAAAATTTTAATGTCCTTGTTTCCCTCTGAAGTATTAACTGCTCCTGTCTGTCTCCCCATCTCTCCACTCCTAGTTTACTTCAGCTTGTCACACAATGTAACCATCTCATAAAATTCTTTTGTGCAGCTTCCAGCAGTTTATTACGCCGCGTTCGTAGTGACCAGGAACTCAGATTAACTAAAACTTCGATTTAAGACTACATTAAATAAAAAGCTGTTTTTGTGTCCGTGCCGAAGGAGTCGAGTTCTTAGCCCACTAAGCAAAGTTGTCCCTGTGCGCGCAATAAAGCGTATCGGGGACTGGCGGCACAGATCCACTCATCTTTAAGCTCGGCCCTAGGGAAAGGTGAGTCGTTAGCGTCACATCCAGACCATTTCACACCCGAGGAAGAAGCCTGGAGGCTGGATGGGCCCCAGACACGGTCTGGGCGCTGCAGAGAAAAGCCTCTTGCCCGTGTCAGGAAATGAACGACGACTCCTCTGTCGTCCAACCCGCAGCCTAGTAAGTATACTGACTGCGCTATCCCACTTTTAGCCCATTTTCCTTCGTTAAAAGGAAACCACAGGCTTATGATATTACCACACTGTCTATGTTTGTGGTGCTCTCTATGTGAACTTAGCCCATTTTCGCAAAACTTGGGATGAATGTTATGCGCTGGAGGCCGCCCCGGGTAACACTGTTTTCGATTTCCTAACACGATGGAAGCCTAAACTTGTGAGGCGGACGCGAAACAAGCAGAATATCATACGTATTTAAGGTCCGTTTTAATACTCTTCGCCCAGTTCACGCCTAGGTCTTCCACGTAATAACTGCCTAGCAGACTTTTAAAACGCAATCGTGGCGTGGTATTTGTCCATAAGAACACAGACACACGAACGAAAACGTCAGATTATATTCCTGCACAGATTCGAACCTAATACCTCCCACACAGGAAATCAGTGTTACTACATAACGTACAACGTTGGACGAGACTGTTTAACGATCAGATATTCTGATTTCGGAATAACTGCGAAAGATCTGACAGCTAACGCATAAAGCGCAGACGAAGGACTGTGTAGGTCTGCATACAGCTGCTGCTCAGAAATATCAAGTAGACTTCAGAATGTGTTATCTCATTCGGTTTCTGAACTTCATTTCCAAGGTCTTTACTTTTCCCGCCTTGTATCACGTGAAATATATGGAGACAATAAAAGAAGCAACCATTTGAATAAGTCACAAAAATCTGTCACGTTATTTTCAAACGTAAAGCGTAAAATAAGCGTGGCTTAAAAACATGATCCGTGATTTGCAGTTAAAGTTCCGGTATATCGAAAGATAATAGATTCTGACAAAAAAAATAAGTGTACTTTATTACGCTAATATCAGTAAAGAACATGGCCGGGCACCCCATACGTCTTCCTGCTATTACCGGTTTTCCTGCACCCTGTGACAACTTGTAGCCTATTATGAGGCAAAGAACGACAGAAACTTTACGAACTTACGCATGCTTCTACTTGGGAAACATTTATAATACCACACTTATAAAAGCCGGAATGCAGTGATGTAACTGCGGAATCACATTACGAAAACGACAATTCTACATTACGTCCCGCACCGAAAGAGAAGGTCCGGCTATCAATTCTGCTGTTACTAACAGTTGTCCTAACATGTTTTCAACATCGCATAGCACTCATTTTCAGACACACCTGTACGCCATGTTGCAGACTACGAATGTCTGCTGGTACATACATTACTGAAAACTCCTGGAGTCGTCGCCCGGTAAATACGAGTGCTTCAACTTCAGCATAATTCCGGTAACTGTTAAAAAGTTATTACCTTAAATATAGGTCCTAATCCGTCCGAAAAAAGAGATTCATTTCAATACAGGCAACGATCATTCTGAAAAATAGATTCATTTAAATATAGGTCTCGATCAATTTGAAAAGTGGAACACTTAAATATTGATCTCGATCATTCTTAAAAATCAATTCGTTTAAATATATGTCTCCATCAATTTGAAAAAGAAGCTTACTTAAATATAAGTCTCGATCAACGTGAAAACGCGATTTTCAACTCATAAAAGACGACAAACGATACTGTATCCTTTATACATATGATACTTGGGAGAGCTCACAAAAAAATGTTATACATTTTACCTTGCATTTTAAATTTTTGTTTGAACACCTGATGATAATGGAATGATCAAAATATGTAGTGCATAAAAAACATTTACGAAACACAGCTTGTGTCAGACGGAACACGTGGTGTTCTAAGAAAAGAAACTCAGTATTGAGTTACTGATTCTTGTAACGACTCAGCTATGACCGTAGCTTCGATTGACAGAGCTGTGTGGCACGCACTGGAAAACACGTGGCAGGAGGCGACAGAAGAATCCCAGCATTGCCTGTAGCGTCTGAAGGCAACTGCTAAAAATCTACGTCAAAACAGCCGATGCAGACTCCATTTTCGGACCAGAAATCTTCAGATTAACTCCACTACATACATCCGGTCTCATTAATCTCTGCAATCGCCTCCAATCACGTGACTGCAACTGCTCCAGACGAGGCAAATCAAGAAACAATCATGTGGAGGTTTGTATGGCAAAAGAACAAAATAAGGTTCAAAATAACTACTACATATGGACCATAAATGCAATAAACAAAATTACATATATGACAAATAGGGCCCAAAGTCTTACTGCTACCAGTCCAGTGCCTCAACATAAAGGCACCCAGTTAGCTGTCACAGTCCGACCACAAACGATAGCACGTGCAGCCTTCTACACGAAGCAAGCAGAGCAGTCGATATCATTTATCACATAATTTAAACAAACGTGCAGACGGCAGTTACCCTGGGGTGCAAGCAGGGTACATGGCGATGTTACACTCAGCAGGGAAGCTGTCACCATCTCAACCAGTTAGCCATTTTGTGTCTTTATAGCTGCAGTGTTGTACCCACAAGCCAGTTCGTGCCACAGATTTGCATAAGACACACCACGAGATCTAGATTGTTAGGATAAAAGGAGAAAGGATATGACTATAAAACAAAGATAACTGGTGCTGAAGATAAATATGTTGCTATACTGCTTTCTCATCTATAGAATACGTCTCGATACCTTGAAGTTCATAAATCAAACATAAACAGGGCAGAGGAGTTTGCACTTGTAAGAAGTTTTTAGTGTGTGCATATCATATAAAGCAAGCGCGCCCACAACACGCTGAACAGGCTAGAATCCTTATCACGCCGCATAACGTAATCCTACGTTGCACTGTTCCCATCAAGCTTTCACTTTCATGAAACAATTTCCCGGATCAGAAAGGCACACATTTATTCTCATGTTCAAACATCTAAGACTACCTAATTTCAGAATCCAATATTCCACTTCATGTAACAAACACGCAAATTCGAACCCGGTTATAACGACATCAGTTTATACAACACCCCGTATATAGCGTCAAATATTCTGTGGTACCAATTAATTCCTCACTGTTAACCATAACATTATACTACTCGGTTATAACGACACAAAATATTCACTCCCCTTCATAACGTTATAACTGAGTTCGAGAGTATTTGGGCCCTACCTTCCCTTAAATGAGGGTGATGCAACAGAAAATAAACGAAAATGAAAGCAGAACAGACTCAGCAACAGATGCCGAGACTTCTCACCCCTACGCGACACAATTTCAGTAGCTCTAAAGTTAAATATTTCAACAGGAAATATTCCACATTATATATGGTCGCGCTACGATAACTTGGAAAGGCCAAAAATCAAACAGACAGCTTACGGCATCACGTTCAAAGTAGACCAATTATAACGCAACCGTACACAGCAATATTCATGCACTGTACGAAGTGGGACACGGGAGGATCAGGGAGACGGCTTTAGAAAGTTCTTCCTTGTCAGCGTACAATATGGCGTGGTATATCCACGTTGAAAGTATTTGTTTTCCCTCAAATTACAGCCCGCCACTTGGACAGAAGAATTATTTCTAGTTCGCATCAAACACCCATACTCGTTATACGTTCACAGCGTCATCCCTCATCTGTAGCCTTGTGAATGAGTAATGACAAATGCAACAAACACAGCCCGCCCGCGGTTTATGACCTGCGTGTACGTCTGCTTGCCTATAGAAACAGTAACCCGGTATCAAGTAGCACAGTCCACTTCTACAGCGGTAATAAATATTGTGTGCATTACATAATTTCGGGCCGTGCCATGGGTCAAGCGCTTAGTCGCCGGCCTCTCGCCGCGGAGGCCGGGTTCAATAGCAGGCCAATCCATGTGAGATTTGTGGTGCACAACGTGGTACTGAGACAGATTTTTCTACCAGTACTTTGGTTTCCCGTCAGTATCATCCCACCACGCTCCACACTAATTCATTCATCCATTCGTTCATTCGTTCAATCGTTCGTTCCGTTATTCATCACGAACACCACACAATCTTCGCGAATGACAGCCCCCGTTAAATAAAATGCTTAAAATTACATACTTTTGTCTATTTGAACTGGTTACATGTTTATCCTCCTTTGAAAGCTAAGGTAGGTTTGTACATGCCAAATGTGTTACTTCCATAATAACTACAAGCCCCTACGTTATGTTACATTAATAACATACTACTATGCTGTCTTATCACAGGCCATTTCTCCCCAGTACTTCTCTTCAAGCCTGAGCAGTGGTCCCCACCGCTCAGGCTTCAAGTTTCAGACAGCAATTCTTTCCGGATTATGTGTCTAGCTGTTTTTTGCAGTGAATCTATGGAAAGTTTTCCTGGTATGGCTTCTAAATTTTTCTTTAAACCTCTTGTTACTATTTCAGTGGCCCCAGTTATTACCGGTATAATCACATATTTCATATTCCACATTCGTTGTATCTCCATACATAAACTCTTCTGCTTCAGATTCTTTTCTGCTTCCTTTTGCGTGACATTTCTGTCCGCTGGTATTGCCACACCTAGCAGTATGCATGTTTTCTCTTTGTTTCTGTTGTTGTTTATGTTGTTGTTGTTGTGTTGTTATTGTTGTTGTTACTGTCAGCCCTTCTATCTTATAAAGTTTTCTTTGCACTACCTTCCAAAGTATTACGCTACGTTTTAAGTCAGAATTCGCTTTGCGGCGGTAGCCCAAAACCTCACGCGTCGTAAAACCGACAGCTAACTGTACGCAGTAGAGATGCATGACGCTTGTCCCAACACTATAATACCTTGCAATATGTAGACCTATCAGAGGAAGAACTGCATCACCTATAATCACCTCTAATCCCATGCATATTCCTAAGAACACAACATCAAAACTGTGGCAAGCCACAATGCTGACGCAGAAGAAACAAAATGTGCATTGATAACAAGCAGAAGTACCCATTCTTCGTTTGCAATACGGATGTTACCCTTGTCAATACACCAGTATAGGTACAGTAACTACAAATGTAGGGGCCGCGGTGGCGCAGTTGGTTGAGGCACTGCGCTACAAACCGAAAGGGCGCGGGTTCGATTCCCGATGGTGTCATTGGAATTTTTGATTGACATAATCCTTTCGGTCGCAGTACCAGGAATATTTCCTGGGGGATAAAGGCGGCGGGTGTGTAGGGCTGACAACCTCACAACCTTCAAATGCCGATTATCTAGAAATCTGGGAACCTCAACCTCTTGGAACCCTAAGGGCCTGGCCAGGCCTGTAACGAGATTGCTTTACCTTTAACTATAAATGTAACCGTTTAAAGCCCCAGAGGTTCAACATTCGACTAGACTGTAAATGGTGCATTCAGTAACGCAGTATACAGACTTTACAAAGGCGTTCTTTACTTTCAAAAAGCCATTAGTTTTCAATGTACACGTGTAAATGTAATTCCACTTACGCCTGTAAGGAGCGCAAGGCCATCCCAGGGCCTATTTTCATAGAATTAATAAATACTCAGGAGCATCACCGGGCAATAAATGCGGAAAGTGGGGTACAAATCCGTTAGTGGGGTACAAATACGCCTTTACGTTAGTTAGCGCAGAAGTTCGCTAAATGTGAATAAATATGAAGCTCAAATAAGTTGTTCTACATATCGCGTACGTGTGAATTATTGTGTCACCATTTTACTATTATCTGTACAACATTTTTCAAATGCTGTACAGATAATAGTGATGCACGAAGGAAGGAAACAAGGACAACAAAAATCAAGAATTAAAATACTGAAAAGGAAATAAATACATAAGGATCAAGACATAAAAAGTACGTACAACCTAACACTGTGGTAATCTTAATATTAAGACATCCTCGTCGGTATGTACATGCAAAAATATATTTCACTGACTGTACTGTTAATAAGTGTAAAATATACTCTGACACTGTGGTACTTTCTAATCTTTCCATCCTGATTTGTCCACTTGGTTTGTACTGTCCCAGTTTCCATAAATTTAAGTACCCGTTTTGGTAACAAATAATATTCCAACCAGTCCGCACTCTCTTCACAAATTTACCTGGACATACTGTACAGTAAGGGAACAATGCCTCCCAACAAAACAGTGTCGCTCGTACTGCACAATGCAGCCACACAGATCGCAAGAACATTTAATTCGTTGCATAATTGCTACGTTGCCGCACGTCTGACCAAAGATCGGGTTGTAGGCCTACGTCTGTAAATGTACCTTCTTTACCGGGCACTCCAATTCCCCTTAAGGGGCATCATATTATTTCTAAATCGCAGATATTATCATTTGGCCTCTCTGTCTGTACCGCAACTCTTAGTAATTAACATTTCTCGTAACCAGCAAGACTTTGCGAAAAATGTAATAAACATAACACCCGTGTTCTGATTTCCTCTAAAACTTTTTATTAAACTTTTTTTCGGCCCCCGAAGAATTCAGCGAAATATCGTGAATTTAAGTACGTTTTCATGCAAAGTGCGTTATTTTTGTTGGATTTTAATTAAAACTAAATTGGGTCACAGATTTTAGTAAAAAATTCCCACTACAAAATTTCATGAAAATCCGTCAGGTTGGACTGTAGTTCTTCCACACGGACGGACATACAGATATAACGCAGGTATCAGTCGCTTTCTGGAGTTGTGTCGCCAACGCAACTAAAAAGCAAAGAAATCTTCTCGGATGGTCAGCCTTGCGAAAACTGACTTCGCATTCAGTGTTTTGGAGATTGTCTGTGCCTATCCTCAAGGACTGTAATTTGTGACATGGCCCGACATCTGTTGACGAAGACAGGAAAAGTCCCCGAAACGTCGAATACGAACTCGCATCTTCATACAGCTGACGACTTCACTGCATGCAATCGTCATGACGGCTTCAAATTGTACACGAAAAAAATACTTTGAACAACACTCAACTGGGACAGCACCAGAATTTAAGGATTCTTAGCCTACAATTTCCGTCTCCCCTCGCAATGCTGATAACGACGTGCTTCCATTTCATTTTAATGAGGTGCAGATGGATGTGAGTGGACACGATCGCGTATGACCTCACGGTGTAGACAGATCCTGCAAGCTCTCCTCACTTCGTCTCAGCAAAGTTCCGGACTATGCTTATTTCGTGCGCTTAGAAAAGACATCAACAGCGTGGCCGCATGGCACTGTTCTGCCTGCTCACGGAGAACTCAGTCTAGCACAGCGGTGCGCAGCCTTTTTATATCAGCGATCCCATTTTTAAAAACTTCTCTTAGACGTCCCACACCTAGTATGTTACTCATTCCTTTTACTGCTGTTATTCAAAGCAGGCCACGACCCAGTCCTTCACACATCCTTTCCAATTCCTTATTCACTAACTACCAGCTGCGCACCCAGAATTTTTTATTGCGGGGGCGGTGCTCACCCTGAGGCTATATATATATATAATTTCTTTGATTTTAAAAATTGTTATAAAAAGCATGTCGTAAGTACAACATAACACTGTCTGTAACTGCATTTATATACATGCGAATATAACTACACGTTCCGTGACTCAATCACAGTGTTGTATCTTCTTGTGCTTTTTTAAATTTATTAATTTATTTTTCAAAATTTTAATGTACTACTCATCAGCCGATTTTTGTGGCTGATTTCGGCTGAAGGGTAAATCACGTACAACGTTTGATATCATAATATCTACAAAATGTATTTTTTAACTTCTGTTTTGGGGAGTTGGGGGGGGGGGGGGTAGCAGAAAGGCAGCCCCCTTGGAGGAACCCTGTTACTTCCCTTACCATTCGTCGCTTCGTGGCCTGAGGCACTGACAGCGCAATTACGTAGCCAACTCCATACACCACAACCCTTCCTTCTTGAGAAGCTACTCGTTCCTCAGCCGGTCAAGAAATTTCCCCCATTTTATGGAACCCGGAAGTTCATTACCGTGTTCACAAAAGCCCGCCGCCGATGCCAATCCTAAGCCGGATGAAACGAGACCACACCCTCCCACCCTATTATACGTACTTCAAAACCCATTTTAATATTACCCTCCCATTTTAATATTACCCTCCCAACTATGCTTAGGTGTTACAATCGGTCTCTCTTCTTCAGGATTTTTCATCAAAGCCCTGTATGCATTTCTTTTCTCTTCCATGCATGTTACATGCCCCACCCACTTCATCCTCTTTAACCTGCCATCCTAATAACATCCAGCAAGGAGTAGAAATCACAAAATCAGTTCAGACATCAGAAACCTAATTCTTAGTCCAAAGAACGGCAGCAGGCCTGCTGCAGCCAAACACTTGTTAAATGCAGGCAGACCTCACCCGTTCCTCTTCCTGTGGTGTCTAACACATCAATAGTATTTATTCCGCGTCCACTCCTTGTCCAGCTGTCTTACTGCGAATGGGTAGAAAAACGTCATACACCATAAGCAACCAAATATATATACGAGTATACACTATATGGCACTTACCCAGCTGTGACAATTCACATAATTTCAATGTTAATAACATGAACAATGAGTCTTTGCCAGTTACACGTAACATAGGTTCATTTATTCGCATTTGCTTTCATTAAAACTGCTATACCCTGACGAAGCCATCCTGACAACAGTACCAAAATGAACACGAGCGGAAAATTGCACACTGACAAATTACGAAATCAGGGTGCTGAGAAAGACATCTTAACCCAAGGAAAGGGGAAAAAACAGGTGGCTTGAAACTACTTCATAATTGGCAGCTTCATGATTTGTACTTTCACCCAATATTATCGGGTTCGCGCCCTGGCTAAACATGTAGTTGTAAAAATGGGCTAATCGTATTGCGTACGCGTGCCCGAATAACCGAAACACATTTACACCGAGAGGACTGATAAACCGGCAACAGTCAACACCAGCGGCGTACGAATTTTCCACAAGAGCTACCTCAAAACTGTAAATTCAGTAGCCCGGGCGTCCACTCCTCCTCTAGACACATTCGGGTTGTGCGCGGTTCGAATATCGGCTGGGACACCAGCGTTGCTGAAAGACATTTCCCCAGTTTTCACCGCTACCTCCACCCAATGCAGGTACAGAACCTAGTTTCGATCGTGACCTCTTCCTTACAAATCCTTTCCACTCCATCATTCACTAATCATCCTACCAACAATTTTAACCTTTTAAAGCCTAGCGGTAACTTTACATAAGACCAGGTTTAACATTAAAAAATTCTAAGTGGTGCCCACATTGGGTTTATGTGTTTTGTACGGATCTCAGAACAAACAGCAACTTTTGTCTTATAAAACATTAAGAGACTGGTTTTTATAACCGAAGTGGAGAGTGTTTACAGCGCGGTACGCACTGAGTCCTTATATAAAACAGATGCGCTTCGTCTTTAAAGGGTTAACGCACGTCATCCACGTTGGCGTGTCGATACGAGTACATATTTTATTTAATTCTACAATCTGGCATGGGACAAGCGATGGCTCACTTGGTTGAGGCACTGCGCTACAAGCTGAGAGGTCGCGGGTTTGATTCTAGATGGTGCCATTGGAATTTTTCATTGTTGTAACCCTTCCGACCGCACTATGGCCCTGGGTTCGGCCCAGCCTCTAACAGAAATGAGTGCCAGGAATATTTCCTATGTGTAAAGGCGGCCGGTGAGTAGGACTGACAACCTTACAACCTTCATGTACCGACTGTCTAGACATTCTGGGAACCCCAACCTCCTAGAAGCATCAGCGCCTGTCCAGGCCTGTACAGGGATTGCTTTACCTTTTTACAGTCTGAACCAACAGGTCGTTTGACACACGCTGCCGATCAAACATGTGTCAAACGACTTGCTGGGTCAGACTGTAGAATTAACCCTTTAAAGACGAAGTGTATCTGTTTTATATAAGGACTCAGTGCGTACCGCGCTGTAAACACTCTCCACTTCGGTTATAAAAACCAGTCTCTTAATGTTTTATAAGGCAAAAGTTGCTGTTTGTTCTGAGATCCGTACAAAACACATAAACGCAATGTGGGCACGACGTAGAATTTTTTAATGTTAAAACTGGTGGTATGTAAAGTTACCGCTAGGCTTTAAAAGGTTAAATAACATACATAACCGTCCTACTATTGACACTATACCATCTGAACAGCGCTGTCAAACAACCCACAACAGAAAACCTTAACGTATTCGCATTTACACTGTGCTAAGATATCTGCACAGTTTTATTCGACCATGCAAGGATTTATGATAAATATGAAAGTGACAAATGTTGCCGTTGTAGCGGATATGTGGGAACCGCCTGCGGCTGCCGCGTCCGGCCAGACGACTGATGACTCTCTGGGCCACCCACGCCCCTTGCTTCGCTCGTTACAAATCTCCGCCATATATCACGCGCTGTAAAGCAGTCCTGTTGTTGCCACAGGCAAACGGGATGACGACTAATGAATATTCACACTCCAAACACTGGATGGACCTGGTCGTAATCCGATCTCACATGAGGGTAATTGGCATCTAGTAATTAACCAGAATATAACCGACTAAAACCAAGCCCTTGGATATGTTAGGTCCGATCTGCAGTCCAATGGTGATTTGTATGCCAGACGTTAAGACTATACGTAAATAACAAGAAGGAACGAATCAGTGGAAATTTTATTCTTCTTTCAAGTTTCAGTGACCCGACCTCGGTTCGTCGTTATCAGTGACGTATAAGGAATGGGACCAACAGCACTGACTGTCGAGTGTTCAGTAAGAGTGTGGTGTTCTGGTCAATGCCTTTTTAACCATCCTCCAACATAACTGTCCGGTCAAAGGTCAACAAAAGACGTCGTCTCACTACTGTTTCTTCAAATAAATATCTACATTGATAGTATTTCCAAGCAATTTTGTATTTTCTGCTAGGCAGAGTCTTTCTTCCCTTGTTTAGGCAAAGAATTTTTCTTGAAAGCAAGAACGGAAGGACGGAAGAACGCGAGGAAGAAGGAGGCGTAGTCAATGTATCCCACACACTTAGCTTCTTTGATCTGTTCGCGTCCTCCACAAATATGCCCCTCATTTCAGTCTCCCTATGATATATCCTTGGAGAAACACACGCACGCACACACGCACACACACAAAATCGAACTCGGTTATAACGTCATGAAAGGGACTGAATATTTTGTGTCATTATAAACGAGTGTTCTTATAACCGAGTGGTATAAATGGTCAACAGTGAGGAATTAATTGGTACCACAGAATATCTGACGTTATAGACGAGGTGTCGTATAAACCAATGTCGTTATAACCGGGTTCTACTGTATACGCATATAAAACCCCACGCTCAAATAGGCCTATATTTCATAAGTATTAATTTTCCACTACAAGGATTAAACTACAACGGAGTTACAACTTACTGCGTCGTAGAGTTAGGATGTGGGAATCATTTAAAGAAATCAATACCGACATAATTTTTCCAAAATTTTGGACTGGCAGTCTTACAGGTTTAAATATCAGCCAAGAGCTGTATAAGACGAGATGGAATTATATATCATTTATATTAAAATAATCAGAAACATATTAAATAAAAGATAAAAGCAAACTAACGCACAGCTCGGTGCAGGCAACATGTGCAAACATCGATTAACTATTTTCCAGTCTATGCCATGTAGACTGGAAAATAGTTACCGACGTTATGGAAGAGCCAAGCACCTAACTCTTCTTTGACTGGTCTTGCAGACTGAGGAAGTATGCTCTTCCGAAAGGCCTGTAACTAGTCGACAAGACGTAACATCCCAGAAGATTTGTACGTTTATCAGCACTATGTGAAAATCCGAACTCTCAGATACTGCCATTTGTCCTGTATTCTGTCAAGCAAATTGCCCCAATTGCACATCTCGTACGCTACTCAAATCGATCAAACCCCGAGTATAAACGTTGCCATGAAAATGCGAGTTTACTTCCTTCAAAACGGGATTCCGAGACCCCTAGTCAGGGCTATCCACTCCCTTGCCTTAACAGCACACCTCACGGTAGTCTCTGCAGAAAACATAAATCAGGCGCTGGGAACATTTACTGCGGTATGCACGGGCCCACGCCACACACGGAAACCAGTTATTTCCCACACACGAAACGAGCAATGTTTTCTATATGCGAGGAGAACTATCCTTCTTCAACGGTCGAGAACCTCATACATAAACTGCATTAGCCTGTGGTCTTAACGAACCGACTACTTTCAAACTCCTGATTTTGGAAAAGGCACTGTAACTAGACACGTACAGGATGTATATATGTGCATCTTCCCGCAGAGTAACTTGTCATCCTAACTGTCCATAACGCTTTAAAGACGAAACGTATCTGTTTCATATAAGGATCCAGTGCGTACTGCGCTGTAAACACTCTGCACCTCGACTATAGGAAACCAGTCTCTTAACCTTTTAAAGCCTAGCGGTAACTTTACATACGACCAGGTTTAACATTAAAAAATTCTACGTGGTGCCCACATTGCGTTTATGTGTTTTGTACGGATCTCAGAACAAACAGCAACTTTTGCCTTATAAAACATTAAGAGATTGGTTTTTATAACCGAAGGGGAGAGTGTTTACAGCGCGGTACGCACTGAGTTCTTATATAAAACAGATACGCTTCGTCTTCAAAGGGTTAATGCGACACAAGAAAAAAGTCGCTGTTTGTTCTGAGATCCGTACAAAACAAATAACGGGAATGTGAGCAAAACGTAGAATTTTTTAATGTTAAACCTGGCGGTACGTAAAGTAATCGCTAGGCTTCCTAACTCTCCTTAATACGTACAGTACGGTAAACAGAATAACACACAAACCACGAATAATAACGAGGGCCTACATACTGCTTTGGCGTCGAAACTGTGGAGTCGTTCAGAAGAAAGTCCAAAGCCAAATATTACATTTAATCCTAGTTAATTAAGAACAGCATTTTAAATAAAATCGTCTTCCCAAACCCTGCAACTCTATCCAACAGCAAGTCTACATCCGTCTGCACAAACCACGCCACTTGCCATGCTCAGGGAAACCACAGAAGAGACACCCTGTATCTTGCGCCTTTAAATTTAATTTTCTATTTCTGATTTCAACACGTCGTTGACCCAAGCGTAGGCCAATGTGTGAATATTAAGTCCACCTATTCTCAAATACAGGCTCATACTACCCACTTATTACCGAAACATTTAACAACACTGTCAGTCCCTCAGATTTCACAGCGTCAACTAACACTAATTAATGAATAATGAATTAGAGAAGACGTGTAAGGAAGAGGTCGTGGCCTAGTTTATGCTACGCCAATCCCAGAAATCAAGTAGACGAAATGAAGAAACCAGTAAGAACTTTGCTCAGGATAAGCAATCTGTATATGAAGAATCAAAAACCTCTCCCAAACCAAAGAGTTTTAATCACTCACAAATTCTTCGCTATCTGCAGGCGCATTCAGGCATGGGACTTTAAAAGTGGTCGCGACCGCTCTCTGCTTTATGACACCTCCTGATCAACAGAAACGTCTTTGTACTCCTACTCGTTAGCATTGCAGCAAAACTACAGGCGGCTAAAATATATAACGAATACATTTACGTGAAAGGGATTCATTTTACAATAACAGATCTATTATTCATTGCAATTCACTTGGCCGTTCCAAATGTCTTAAGAGAGTTGTACAATGACCTGCCTACGCGCAACTGTATGTACACACACAGGATGAAGTACCGAAGCACATTACAATATGAATGAACAGTAATTACAGCATGATCGGCTATTTCCCTGTGTACGTCTGCCCACTCCACCTCGCCTTCATGTAACAAGTAGACAGAACTCAGATACTCAGCCGCTGTAAATGTGCATCGTGACCGGATTGTGGCGCTTATTACATGGCGGGCCGAACACTATGGGATGAAATCTAGCTAATACCGACAGCACAATGTGCCTCTCCAACGGGGAGAACGAGGCAGAAAAAAACAGCTACGGGCCAAAGGAATGATACAGCACTCACACGAGGACCGCTCATATGTTATTGTAACAAACGTTATTTATGTTTCTCATCATGTTTCAACATGTTTCAACATTAAACCTTCCATGTGAAACTAATGTTAGTGAAAATAAGATCAATATATTTTCAAGGGTAAATTTGATCGATCAGAAAAATCTCTGTTAACTGTGCAGGAAACTTACGTGTATTGTGACTAGTAACAACAACCTATAGCATACTGTGTGTCATGTATTGTTTACGACATACGCGTTTCGACGTCTCTCCTGGCGTCCTGGTGCGCAACAGGAATTTTTCATTGGAGGGAGGGGGGCTTTCCCGGAGGCTGTATATGTTGTACGTTCCATTTTAAAAACTATGCTATAAAAATCACGTTGTAAGTACAACATAACACTGTTTGCAACTGCATTTATATACATACAAATATAAGTACATGTCCCGTGACTCATCTAGTTTAAATCATAAGGTCTAACCTTCTTGGTTCTTGTAATTCCATCTTCAATACCCTATATTTTTTACTTTATTTTTCAAAACTGTAACGTACTAGTCATCAGCCTGATCAGGCTGATTTCGGCTGAAGAGTAAATCAGGTATAACTCTTTGTATCGTGTCTAAAAAATTTGTTTTTCCTTAATTTCGATTTTGGGGGCTGCATATCGACAGCACCCCCCCCCCCCTTATGTAAGCCCCTTCTGGTGTCATCTTCAGTGTCGACTTTGTCAGCGTAGGTTAGTATGTTACGCTCGTCACGGGTTACGGATCGGTATCAACCTCTAGCAGCAAAGTCGGCACTGAAGATGACGCCAGTAGAGACGTCGAAACGCGTGTGTCAAAAACAATATTTGAGACATTGTGACAAAGACTGTTGCGACAATAAATACAAGAACTAAAGCACACGGTCTGCACAACATAAGTTCGTACGGGATCCTTCAACATGAGTTTCATTACATTACAAGGATACTGTCTCCTGGAAAGTGACGTCCTGCTTTTTTTTTTACGGCTCGACAGCCCTAGTGGGCCAGGGCCTCCTCATTGTCGAGGTTTTGAGATCACACTCAGACACACCACACTCGGTAGGACTCCTCTGGACGAGTGATCTGCCCATCGCAGAGACCTCTACCTGACAACACACAGCACTCGCAAGAGAAAGACATCAGTGCTCCCGGCGGGATTCGAAACCACAATCCCAGGAAGCAAACGGCCGCAGACCCAGGCCTTAGACCATGCGGCTACCGGGATCGGCCGTGACGCCGTGTACTCATATAAATTCACCAAACCCCTGCCTCCATCTTCAGGGCAGAAGATCCAGGCGACAGCTTCATCATAAAAGTTGGTACATTACTGCCATTTACCAAGCTGAGATCTGCGGCGGACAAAGTGGCACTGTTACGTGTTTCTTGTCTCCTAGTATTTCGATTTCCCCCTCCCAGTGTCATGTTCCGTGATCATATTTCATTCATTTACCACCGACGCTATATGATCTTAGCAACTAACAGCGTCGTTAAACAAAACACTTCCCTATCCGTGATATCAGGCTTCCGCCGCGATACTGATCAGACCTGCTCTCTTCGGCGGTATTACGCAGCGGCGAATGATAACCCTTTACTGATGTTTCGGGGACAACTTGTTCTCATCTTCAAGGGTCAAGAAGTCCAAGAAGAAACAACGGTAAAGGATTACCATTCGACGCTGCGTAATGCCCCAGAAGAGCGCGGATCCCAATTCCCTCTCCTTTACGCGGCACCGCTTCCCAGTAACAATATCTTCACTGTCACCACTGTGAGAAATTTCATTAAATCCGATTGTCGGGTACAACACATGTTAGGAGAAGAGAGACAGTCAGTCTGACACATTGTCGTAGTAATATGCAACGTTTGTAGCAGCAAATAAGAAAACAAAGACGCAAGATGGCCTCAATAATAGATTACAGGAGTTCACTCGAGCTATCTAAAATGCTAACAACCGACACAGAACTCATCACGTACGGGTAGATACTGTCACTGACTAACTCCATAGACTAGGGTCTTTCTTCAGACGTTAACAGTTCCTCTCCTATTCAAGAAATTGAGCGTTTTATGGAACTCTGAGGTTCACTACAGTGTTCAAAACAGCCCAAAACTTGTCCCTATCCTCAGCCAGATTAATGCAGTCCTTGCAGTCCAATGCCACGATTACGACCCTCTCAGTGCAACATGCCCACAATCAGTTTGGCAGATCAAGCAATTCGCTGTTCTGCTAATGAGCTGTACCTCTACGTTACGTTGCAAGTTGCCTAGCGACAACAAACGCCTCTTCTTGATCTCATCTCAGTGGCTGCCGTACGGTCACCCCACCTGTAAGGACAAATTTAAGATATGTTACAACGTTCTTATTCATGACATGTTAATGTGACATCTCACTCAAGTTTGCATTTTATCCTTTACGCTACACAGCTTTCCAAGGTGCAGAGATCTGCTGAAATTACATGGGAAATGTGTAGCAATTCACAGCATTTTCAGGCAACTAACTTGGCACATGTAGATCAAGCTATCGCCTACACGCGTTAATTGTGTGGCCCTCAGACACACGAAAAATTGCAAGCCATATCTGAATTTGTGTCAAAAGTGACGCAACACTGCAACATCAACTTCACCAATCGTATATGTGAATCGAGGGCAGCGCCGTATGGACTGCGGTGTTTGTAGTCTGTACACCTTAAGCTATTCGAGGCTTGTACAGCGGTGAAAATTCAGACCGTGGTCGTCGGTGTTCTGACACCGTGCAGTCTGGTATGTGGTTGTTACCCACCAACCAGACTACACGGTATCAGAACCCAGAAGACCACAAACCAGACTTCAACCGTCTATAGCAATGTAGCAGATTACACAATGTCATGACCACAATTTACATCCTTACCTTGACATTCATCAGGCAATACAGAGTCGTGAGAAAGCATTCCGAACTTTTACCGCTGGTAACCACCTACCAGACTACAAACTCTAATGACCAAGCAGACCACAATTGAAATCTTCACCGAACCGTCACTCAGAGTACGCAATGCCATAAGACAGAACAGAATATTCAAAACTTTTACCGCCGGTAACCACCTACCAGACTACAAACTCTAATGACCAAGCAGACCACAATTGAAATCTTCACCGAACCGTCACTCAGAGTACGCAATGCCATAAGACAGAACAGAATATTCAAAACTTTTACCGCCGGTAACCACCTACCAGACTACAAACTCTAATGACCAAGCAGACCACAATTGAAATCTTCACCGAACCGTCACTCAGAGTACGCAATGCCATAAGACAGAACAGAATATTCAAAACTTTTACCGCCGGTAACCACCTGCCACAAGAAGTAACGACCACGAAAACGACACTCACATATATTAAAACTTCACATGCGATAAAGAAAACCCCTATGATAAAGCAACTACACAGAACCCGTAAATCCTAGGCCCTTTGAATCAAGCGAGCACAACCTACACTGTGTCATAATCCAGAAGACCACTGGGTAAACATCTTTTACAAAACCCCAGAAGAAAAAATCCAGCGGTGGCAAGTTCAGACTCTGCTGCCTAAGGCTTTGGTTCCACACATCTTCTGCAACATTCACACAACCGCTCATCAAAACCGCACTCACATTCAAACACGAATGGGGCGTTGTCCTATCCTGCAGGAAAGTGAACGACCGGGGAGAACTCTTCCTCAACTGGGAGTACAGCCACGTCTCCAAGATGTCAGGTATATCACAGGTGGCGGCAGTTCCGGCAAAAAGGATCATGGTCTTCTGGGATGCCACAATGTGACGTTGAGTGTTGGCACTGACGTTCCAGAGGAACCTGTTACCTCCACCCTCTTCTTGCCGTTTTCCCTCTACCCTGGAGATGCAGTTAACAGTTTCGTTCAAAATGTGCCGACCACACACACGACCACACCACTATGAAAACCAGGAATCTGAAACACGCGCGGAACCCGGTTTCGATTCGTCAATCAAAGTCTACACTTTTCGGCTCTAACGCCAGTTTTACCAAGCATGATGGGAACGGTGCAGCAGCCAGGAAAACAATCGTCATACGTTGTCCAGCAACTTAGAGCACTTCAGTATGTTCATCAAATTACTTTACTGCTGTATATTTTCTGTTGCATTAAAGCTCTCTGCTGGTAGCCGTCTCATTCATTGTGACAAGCCCTGCATTTCATGCGAAGTTACGTTCACGGTGCGTCTACTTACAGAATACTGAGTGACATTACGAAACTTTAGGGAGTAATGCACGAAGAAAGCGCGTTAATAAGAAGCTACGACCTCAGGAACAAGCAGTCGCTTACCTCGGTTTTATGAACTTGCTTGCAACGGACAGTAAGCTTCAGACGACACTAGACATTCTAGACAGCAACCATCATTGAAAATGCATCAGTCTGCTCCAGGAATAAACGTTATCAATTAACCAACCTGTTTGCATCATTTCAACTAGTTCAGACTTCCGCTAAGTAGTGTTAATCAGGTATACACCAAGGTTTTTCGCACTGTCGCGAGGTCTGAATTACCAAGGTCTAAACAAATGTTCAGATAGCGACTGTAGGTACGTTTTGCGATCTACCTCCGCACAATTTTTCGGGCTTAACTGTACAACGCCTAATGCCAAAATCCTAGACGGCGCAATGCGACTGTTAATTCAAAGTCCGTACAACCATCGTGTTGGTATTATTAATGGTATAAAACATAAATGTGCAAGGGTGAGATGTGGTCTGTACTGGTATGATGCTTATATCAGGTTTCTTGAAAATATATTAAAGCATAGGCACACAACCTTGTTATGGCAAAAGGTCATACTGGTTATTGCGGGCTGGCTCGCGGCCGCACGTGGAAAATAACAATAACTGGCATACGTAACCGCCCTAATTACTGTGTACTTTTTATATAATACACATAATTTCAAATGTGGCCGCGGGCCGCATAATACAACCTGGTGTGCTGCATGCGGCGCACGGGCCGCCAGTTCAAAACTCATGCATTAAGGAGTTAAAACAAATAATGAACACATGTAAAGAAGCATAAAATTCAGTAGCTACTCTACAGCCGTAGTCTATATAACAGACCGCTAGAACATGAAAAGATGGAGACAAAACAGAACGAAGCCTGCTAAGAAACCCTGCACTAGTTGAGTCTGCAGAACAAGACAATTAACAATGGTAACATGGACAGGGGGTGGGCGGTCAAGACAGCTGCTCACAGTCTCGTAGAGTTGTGCTGAGGTAATCTGCTGTCATCTGCTCCGCTATATTTAGAGCCTCCTTAATTCGCACGCATTAACTGCTGTAGACGTTCACATTTAAAGAGAGAAAATTCGCGTCCCACTGCTCAAAGCCAGAAACATAAACTCGCGACCATATGAAACAATATACACGCTATTCTAACTCGCTAATAGTGTAAAAGGTAAAGTTCTTCCTGTCCACGCCATGAAGGCATATAGGGGGGTAGAGGTACAGCTCCATTTATTCTTAACCTCAGCGCTAGATGGTGGTGAGCGGTCAACATAACGCCCCGGCCACTTTACCTCCGGGAAAGAACTCCGGCACCCATTCAGCAGGAGGCTTGGCAGGCCCCAGATCCGGTTCACACATTCTGGAGAAGAGAAAAATCTCTAGCCCCTAGCGGGATTCCAACCCCGGACCGTCCAGCCCGTGGCCCAGTCGCCATAGCGATTACGTTATCCCTGCCTTCTGTCGTGTACGATATCAAACTATAAGAACAAGGTGCTTTAATTTAATTTAAAAAATTAATGTCAACTAATGGAATTCGAAGAAGCAAAGAAGAACACACGGAATGGAAATTTTCAGTTCTCTACAGCGTCGAGACGGCGGTAGGCGGTGGCGCAGTTGGTTGAGGCACTGCGCTACAAGCCGGAACGTCGCATGTTCGAGTCTCAATTGGGTCACCGGAATTTTTCTTTGACTTGAGCTTTCCGGTCGACTCAGCCTCTAACAGAAATAAGAACCAAGGGTAGTACCTGACGGGTAAAAGCGGCCGGTGCGTAGGGCTTACAACCTCACCACCTTCATGTGCCGAATGTCTACAAATTCTGGGAACCTCAGTCTCCTGCCGCCCTAAGGCCCTGTACAGGCCTGTAATTGAAGCTATACAGTGTCGAGACAGGTTACGCGGTCGACCCTGCCCGATAGGTAGCTAACAAACGGAATCCAGCGGACGGAGCTTGAACCTGGCCATTCACCTCCATCTGGTGGCAAGATTAATAATGCGTACAACCGTATCTTCCATACACCTCCATGGCGCGGTGTATACAAACAACCGTACCTCACCTTCGCGTTTCTCCACTGGTGTTCCGAAACAAACCACACAAGACAGAACTGGCCGTGCCACATTACAGCTCTGGCCTAACGAACACGAAGCTTGTCAATTATATTTACGGCAACGGTTAGACTTTCACTCATGACAATGTGGTTTGTACACAAAAGAAAAACTAACAGTGCCTGTGATCCGATAATTGGCTAGTTTTACTTCTGCACGGGTATAATGGCTGACGTCCAATTAAACATGCGTGCTGCAACATTTTATATGGGCTGCTTACCCGTGTCAAGCGGGTCTCCTGTCACTACAGCATAGCGCGTCGTCAGGCAGTGGATGCAGCAGCAGACCAGCATATATGCAGAGCAGCTGAGAAAATATCGAATACAGAGTTGAGGACAGCCGACAGAGAAACGTAAACCAACCCTGAAGGGCTCTCATATGGGGTTAATAATCCTTCAGCGTGAACTGTTCTGTGTTAAGCTGTCACACATGCCTCGGATCCTGATTGATTCTTTGGAGACATCTAGACCAGTGCAGATGAACCCTTTATTGCACACGAGCTGACAATAAAGAACTCAAAACACATGCACTGTAAACTTCTTTTGCGACAAACCCTCGTACATTCGTACATCGATGTGCGGATACAAGAGAACCATAATCCGGAATTGATCCCTTTCGCTCCCGATTAAAGAAGTGCGTACAAAGAACTGACACAATTCGTAATACGATAAAAATCAATCTTTCGTCGGTCCCCAAGTAAAAAAAAATTAACATTTACGACAATTGTTCAAGAACGGAGAAGATGCAAACACCTGAACAACGAACACGTGTTTTTATTTCCACTCCCCAAGAACACAAAGTGAGTATCGTGGGAATATCTAACACGAAAGAAAGTGAAACGTATTATTCAACCGGAAACACTGCTCCATGGGAAGTAAAATAAATACATGTGCAATTTCAGTGTCGTGTTTATATGAACACCTGCAAGAGTTCTGTAGTTAGAATAACCTGTAAGGCAATGAAAATGAATCCAACCACAAGCACAATTAAATTACATGCAAAGCATCATGGATATGAGATACAAATTTCCCTCAAAATTACGCTGGTTTCTTGTATTTCTTGCTAACTCCGAAAATGTTCCGATTGGTCGTGTTCATAGATCGGAACTAAACAACACGGAAAATGTAATCGTAACCTCACAGCCAAGCCCACTAACTCCATTGGGCGCAGTCCTGCCTCAGAAGCTACGGATTGCTCAGTATCAATGCAGTAGCCGAAAGGAAAGCTTAAAACTACCATTACTAAGCCCCCACTGGGCATGGCCCTGAGGTGGTTCCACCCACATTTTGTTCCGACAACTTACATCCCTAACATCCGTATCACCCTGATCCTTTTCAGTCGTCCGAATGGGCGTCATCGTGAAGGGGGCAAACACTTAGAAGCCCTTACAGTTTCAGTTAAGGCTGAATAGAAGCAGAAAATTTCCCATTTAATACACTGTAAAAAAAAAAAAAAGAAAGTGCAGATATCGCGTACCGTGAAAAGGAGAGTGCTGATATCATGTACCGTGAAAAAGAGATGGCGGAGATAACGCGTACCGTGAAAAATAAAGAAAAGATATCGCTTACCATAAAAAGAGAGGTCAAATATCGCGTACCGTGAAAAAAAGATGGCAGAGATAATGCGTACCGTGAACAAGAGAAGATTACTATCGCGTACCGTTAAAAAGAGATGGCAGATATCGCGTACCGTGAAAAAGAAAGAAAAAATATCGCTTACCATAAAAAGAGAGGTCATATATCGCATGGCGTTAAAAAGAGATGGCAGATATCGCGTACCGTGAAAAAGAGATTGCAGAGTAACGCGTACCGTGAGCATGAGAAGATTAATATCGCGTACCGTTAAAAAGAGACGGCAGATATAGCGTACCGTGAGCATGAGAAGATTAATATCGCGTACCGTTAAAAAGAGACGGCAGATATCGCGTACCGTGAGCATGAGAAGATTAATATCGCGTATCGTTAAAAAGAGACGGCAGATATCGCGTACCGTGAACAAGAGAAGACAGCTATCGCAGGCCGTGAAAAAGAAAGCGCAAAGACCGCGTACCGCGAAAACGAGAGGGCAGACATCGCGTGCCTTAGAAAAGGGGACAGACATCGCGAACCATGAAAAAGGGAGGGCAGAAATCTATCAATAACCAATGCATGAAATCCCATTTCGTCGCAGAGCTTTACATCCGTATCAAATACCAATCTGCCCTGTGTTAGTCATCCACCATAAACGCTTTCAATACAAATATAAACATAACCATTCCAGAATGTAACTAATTACACTGCCATAAGAATACGCCCAGAAATGAAAACAGAAACTGGTATATCCGTGATCACTACTCCATTACCCACCTGTTGGTATCTTTATATACCTACATACTTTGCAGCTTACACTCCCACTCACTCTATATCTCATCTCTCTTACAGCGTTTCTCTCTCCACACTTATTACAAAACGAATAGTGTAAATGTTCTTCGCTGCTGTAAAGAGAAGTTGCACAATCTAAACGCCGCAGAGGAAGTATGGTTAAGACGTACAAGAATAAGAAACCTTGTTGCACGTTAATACTATCCCACACCGAACTCCGACGCCGATGATACTTTATACAACAGGAAGTTCTACAAAGACCTCATTATGCCTATTTCTTTAGACAGGCCAACAAGAACTATGAAAGTACATTTGCACCTCTCAGTGATTAATCTGGCTCCATACAGAGCCTACTGTAATATAAATTACAATATATAATAGCCTATAAATCCTCTCTATAAAAAATTTTATCTCAGTAGTTGTTAATATGCCTGTACAAAAATGCTTTTCATATAAACATGTAGATGCATTTATGATGTACCTCCACACCCAATATAACGTTCGTAGTTGTAATGGTTCGTCATGTACTGTTAACACACGAAAGATTAAATACAGGCTTCGCGCAGGCACCATTTAACAGTTAGCTGACGTGCAAAGTAAAAGGATGACTTAAAAACACCTGCAGGATTTAAGAATATTGTACCACAAGCAGCGCGAGATATATGTATTAAATGACTTCAGTGGTGCTCCAGTACCAATATGATGGATGCTATGAGATGGACTGTGTAGGTAAGATGACGCTTTGCGCGTAGGATCGTGTGAAGCCATTGGCCTTGGCAGGCCTGATCTGCTAGCGGAGTGAGGTGGTTAGTTTAGTGCTGTTACCAGCTCAGAAGTTTGCAAGGTCATTTTGGTATTATTAATTAACAGCAACAAGTTTAAACAAAACATAGGAGAATAAGCTTACACTGGAACGACGACCACATCTCATTTCACGAAACTGCAAACCTTAGCACATGGTACAGACAACGTCCCACTTGTCACAGCTTTTGGTTCCTGCGACAACAAAGTCTTCCTGTAAGTGTTTGCTACTATTCCATAGGTCCGAAACACCTCATAGGACTAGTTACGAACGACCCTGCATTGAAAAAAGGCTTATCTGACTTTAAAATTCCTGATGACACTACTATGTGTTTGTCTCAACACAACGATTTGAGATTGAAATATACAGTACTATTACCTTGACTAAACACGAAAAGAAAAAGACGGAATGCCTGATGGCAGTCAAAGGCGGTTGCCTTGCCGCGATGTGCTGGGAGTTAAGTCTACATACAGCAAGTTAAGCTGGCCTACATCTGTCCAACAAACGCAAGTGAAGTATAAAGGTTCGACCGTCTGTCAGTCCGGTTTCAGGAACTGCATTGTTACTGACATATTCAATTTACAGAACTGAATCCTTCACTCCGGTCACAACTGTGAATTAATGAATTAATTAATGGATGAATTAATTAACGAACGAACGAACGAATGAATAAACGGAGCAATTATAACCCCTTCACGTCAAAAGTACAACGAGTGTCCACCCGCTGACTTCATTTTCAGAACTATTGTCAAAAGCGTCAACAAAATATATGCGTAAGCAGAAACACGAAGGCCAATCCCAATGGCCGCGCGGTCTAAGGCGTAGGTTTGTGGCCGAGCGCTTGCTGGGATCGTGGATTCGAATCCCATCGGGGGCATGGATGTTTGTCTCTTGTACAATGTTTGTGTTGTCAGGTAGAGGTCCCTACGATGGGCCGATCCCTCGTTCAGAGGAGTCCTACCGACTGTGGTGTGTGTCTGAGTGTGATCAAGTGAAAATAAAAAAAAACTCTACACCTACTGTGAACAAGTAGGTAGAAGAGGGAAGGACTACGATACGATACGAGAAATACGAAGGTGTTCCATATACACATGAGCATCGATGTGCTCAAAGAAATTTCGAAAAAAAAGACGGACTAGGAAAATATGAACTCACAAGCCGTTTATACCAAATAAACAGCTATAACGAACATATTACTTAACAGTAGGAGCCACTCCACAACTGAACGACCTGACAGCTCAAACAGAACCGTTTAGTCCCCGTAACGCCAGTGCGGGATTGTGTTAGAAACTTTTCTTTTGAGCCTCGTCCATCGGTCACTTTAGTTTCTTGGCGCGTTCGCAAGGTAGCGAAAAGAGCCTAATAAGCTTCGTCATGTCCATACATCCATCCATCCATCCATCCGTCTGTACGCGAGTATCAGCGCGGCTCCCGCTGGACGGATTTCCGTAAAATTTGATATTGGGGACTTTCAAGAAAATCTGTCAAGCATATCCAAACCTGGGTACAATCGAACAAGAATATCAGGCGCTTTACATGAAGACCTAAGCATGTTTCGTTGTTGCAGGTGACATAAATTCCCCACACAAACAGTGCTGTACACCACTCAATATCTTTATCTTATGGGAAGTGACATGTACGTAGCTCAATAACACACAGAGAACGCATTGTTGCGTTTCCACTGCAACACTTGTTACGCGAACGCGCCACGATATTACATTATACGTACGTGACCTATCTTTCTGTACGTGTCTTCTGAATAGGATACCTAGGATAGGATAGGATAGGATAGGATAGGACAGGATAGGATAGAATAGGATAGGATAGGATAGGATAGGGTAGGATAGGATAGGATAGGATAGCATACATTTGAGTGTCCATACTATGACATAAGCCCTACCTAGGGAAACAATACAATAAGACTGTCTTCTTCTACAGACAGACATCTGGACTGCTCACAGCTTAAACCCATGCATGTTAGCATTTATTCATTGCACACTTCCTCTCTCCATGTCTCGATTTCAAATGCTGTTGTGTTACGGTTTTCTCGTTATGTATGGACCCAATTCACTGCAGGAACTTTAATACGATACACGGCATTTGTGGAAACTCTGTATGTGAGGCACATTAATTACCAGACTACGACGCAACCTCTAGGCTGCATGGTTTCCATGCCCATTGCAAGTTACGCATTTGTTATCTATGTTAATTCAAGTGTCCCTAAAGTCTTTTACATACACCAACTTGCACCACAGACAATGACAACAGGAAACTCAACGACGAGAAAGGTTATTTAATCAAGCATAAAATTGGTCATTAATTATGGATGACAAAGAGCTGGTAACCACTACCTGGGACATGCAGTACACGCACAAGGGTACACCTTGAATGCAAATACTTGTCTGATACACGAACATGTAAATTACATAACGCTGACAGTAACGACTGGGAGTGCGTTCAAGAGCAGACAGTGAGTCCGACCTGCTATGCATGTGTGAATGCGTGGGCTGGTGTTCATGCCTTCCTTTTTAAATTTTAATTGAGTTTCAGCGACGGCGAAGAGATTCCAAAAATAGTAATAAATAAAACAAAGACAAGTTGCCGTATAATTCACAATGCTTTACTCGCAAGCTGGCGCAATCGGTCATTTCTCCTCTCTGAATATAGCTTCGTCCATACTCCACACACATAGTCCTACTCTCAAAAAGTGTCGTATGTTCGTCGGCATCATGCAAGTCCAAGAGTTTAGTGACCCTTGAAGATGGGACAGATAGGTTGTCCTGAAATGTTGGCAAAGGATCACCACTCGACGCTACGTAATATCCCAGAACAGCGCAGATCACAACGATATGCTTCCCAAGAATGACTCTGACCCACGCAGTCAGTTACCTAAAACGCGCGTTTTACCAGTGCAATGAGAGAGAATAAACCGCATTAATTCAGCTCAATAATGTATATGATCTACAACTTAACAAACATATAAGAAGACGTTGTACCATAACACTTACAACGTTTAATTCGAGTAAATATGTTCGGGATATACATGGGGTATGCGTGAATTATTTCATCGGCGATACACGCAGCTGCACTACCTTTTTCTGTTCACAGAAAGGTCTGCGATTGAGACGTGGCCTCATAAGCTGGCTGTACACGACGTGTTTTTGTGCTTGCCATTAGTAACTGCTGAATCGGACGGAAGGTTTACTTGAACGTCTGCTGCGTCAGTGGGCACAATACAGCGTGTTCCTACACGCGGCCACGTGTCAAACCCAGGAACTGGCGAAATCCGGTCTAATCACAACGAACAAGCAGACCATTAATGGGAAACTGAATGCGTAGAACTACAGAAAAAACTTTAAAAAATGACAAATTTGTAGAATTTTCACTACTTAATGATGTTTCAGTTATGAAGTGATCATTCTTGTGAATTTGGTTACGTTTATAAACGTGTCATTCATTTCTGAGAACAATATCAAACAAAAATAAAAATTACCATATTTTGGAATGTGATACCGAGTACTCCTGTATAAAGATAACGCTTCGGAGGTGCGTGCTCTCTCCCTCTTCAGGGTAAAAATTAACACGTTCCGGAGGACGAGTGTTTAGATATAGCAAAGGCGGAAGTGACTCCGTCAATGGGAGACAGCAGCCCCTAAAACGGGCAGAGCCATATAACAAAGGGAAAGGGCAAAAATCAAAGTGTTTTATTGGGCCTAATGTGCTGCAGTAACACTGGAGGATCCAAGGAACAGTGCTTGGTCTCTGCACAGCAGCTAGTAAAACAAGAAAACTTAGCAACAGCGTAGCTTTCTTGATTCGAAGAGTTTATAAACTGCAGTCACTGCGTAGAGTAGACTCCCCACTGAGGTTCATCAGCGCCCCAAGGCGGGAACGTACATATCTACCGCCCTGAGAACCTCAAATCTAAAAAAAAATGAAGCTCATGATTAAACTAAATGGTAAAGCTATCGCATTACAAGCCTGGATTGGCCCTTAGGAATGCAGGAGGCTGTGGCTCCCAGATTTCTAGACAATCGGTAGACGAAGGTGGTAAGGTTGTCAGCCCTACGCACCGGCCGCCTTTACGCCCCAGGAAATATTCCTGGTACTGATATCTGTTAGAGGACGAGTCGACTCCAGGGCCATAGCGCGGCCGAAAAGATTGTCAAAGAAAAATGCCAATGATACCATTGGACATCGAACCCGCGACATCCGGCTTGTAGCGCAGTGGCTCAACCAACTGCATCACCGCGTGCCCCATCGCCATAATTAAATTAAGGGAAGAATAAATGTAGGGAATGCTATTATTATTATTATTATTATTATTATTCAGTTACACTATGTCGCTCGTCTGCTTTTTAAAACGCTTAAGACAGGTATTGGTCCATTAATCATCGATTATCTTGCACCGATATAAAACATGGTTTCTACTTTGACGGAAAAACATAAAGTACAGCTGTTTGAAATCAAACTGCTTGGGAAAATGTAAGGATCTAAGAAGGATGAAATGGACTCGGGGTAGCTCAGTCCGTGTAATCACTAGCCTACGGACTGGACGACCGGACAGTGCAAGACAGGTTACAGAGTCCAGTCCAGCTCCAGGGCCCAATAAACCACCTATTTAAACGGGTACCGCGGGCTCTTACCCCTGGCTGAAGTGGCCCCGATCATAAAGCTGACGACCCGCCTCTATCTACTGCCAAGGTTTCGAATGAAAGGACGTATACCTTCACTCCCCCATATGCCTTCATACACGCAGAGGGATGATTTGTAAGAAGAGGAAAACAGGTTTTGGAGGACGCAGCATAACAACGAGCTTCCTGAACTGTGCAGATCACAGTACAGTGGTAAGTAAGACAGGCTAAACACGTAGCACGGATGGTGTAGAAACGAAATGCATTCAGAAAACGGTCACTTGTAAGACTGAGAAAGATAAGGTAGTAAAAAGCTGTGGTAAATCTCGGGGCAACTCACGAAATTTGCTAACGATCGTGTCCAATGATGGCGATGTCGAGGATTCAGGTTCACTAAAAATTACTTATGGGCTAATTAGAAAACAGTCTGCAGTGGGACATTCAATTTGTAACGCAGAGTTTCAATTACATGTACTTGTGATCGAGGGCACCCTGTAGCTATCCAGCGTACCAATTACTATAAAAAAAAAAGTCGTAAGCTGCTCATATACAACTTCTTCTGCAGTATTCTCCCTCCATTAACTCGGCAACTGAACACGCCTGCTCTGACGACTCGGTCCATCTTTATATGTGAAGACGTTCATATAAAAGCCTGGCTTCCAGCCAGTTATAACGGACAAACGGACAGACTGGCAAGTTTTGTAGGCAAGCTAAAGGAATCCCATCTCCCATATATCACATGCATACACGTACACATCCGCGTGTCCACACAGTATATCTGTGTCTTGAGAAGTACGCAATTCGAGATCCACTTATCTTCCGTAATGAAACTCCAAAACAGTATGTGATCAAAATAAGAATGACCTCAGTTGCATGGAATTGATCACCTCGTTGCAGCGATATTCTCAGGCGCCTTAACGCCATCACAAATTTTCTCTTCTTGTCACAAAAGAAAACTGTAAAATACAAGATACAACCAACAGCTGCTAACAGCCCACTGCCCCGTCGAAGTACTTCCATCATCACACATAACACGACACGTAGCTTCACGTCTCAGGTCCGGCATTTTTTGGCAGTTCCAGTGCAAAGAGAGTAATGTAGGCCTACGCATTCTGCCAGAGCAACCACAGTCCCTGTAAATGCTGCCTACTGTCATCGAGACGCAAACATCCGATCTGTGAGGGTCAGCGTACAGGTTTACAGGTGCTGCAGCAAAGCCCGATGTGGCTCTTCGCACCTCTATAAAATTAATACCAAAATTCACAACCCAGCACAAGGTTAAATGAACGCATAGTTGTCAACAATAAAGCTTTTCTTTTGCAAAAGAGAGACATAAATTAAAAATATTAGAAGGATTACCACACCTGGTTCCCGTCGCCAGTGTCCTAAGACACGGCAAACAAAATCACAACACGTTTGTGAGGTGTAGAAGATTGTAATGATATAGCACCACGTGTGATTTCAGGCTTCCGCCGCAGTGTAAATGAGATCTTCGCTCTTCTGGGATGTTACGCAGCGTAGATTGGTATTTAGTTACCGACGTTTCGGGACAACCTACCGGTCCCATCTTCAAGGGTCAAGCAGTCCTGACCCTTGAATAAAGAACTGATAGGTAGTCCCGATACGTCGGTAACTAACTGCCATCTATGTTGAATAACAACCCTGAACAGTGAAGATCTCATCCATAAAGTTCTAAGTTTGTTGTCGAATACACACACACACACACACACACACACACACACACACACACACACACATCGGTTTGGTAACTGATCTACTATTCTTAATGCAGAACACCCTCGTTGGTGTATTTATAAAGTGTGTGTTCCATTAGCCCGCCAGTCACCCTCAACAAGCTGTATTACACACGTTTTTACTTGGCAAATAGTTTCGGCTCAGTAAAGAACCATCATCACGCCAGTAACGAAAACTATACAAATGGAAGCCCTGTACGTTATATGAATGAGATTTTCCCTTACGTCGTGAATACATTATTATTATTATTATTATTATTATTATTATTTCTTACTGCAATTTGGTTTCACCCGGTGGCAGCAGTCTTACACCAGTACAGACACCACAACACAATAACACATACATAAACGGAACAACACAAATTGCAGTACATGTATTGGCAGTTCACCCACACAATACAATGTGCCTACACTAATACAATATACCTACATAAGTACAATATACCTACACAAATACCATATACCTACACAAATACAAAATTCTTACACAAATACGATATGCCCATAAAATACAATACACCTACCCAAATACAAAATACCTACACAAATACAATATACCTACAATGAATGTACATAAAACAGTAGGTATATTGTGTATATATACATACATAGCCTGTATATTAAAAACTGAAGTCAATGTTAAAAATGCCGATTGAGCTGGCTCAGGATAGGGACAGGTAGCGGGCTCTTGTGAATGCGGTAATGAACCTCCGGGTTCCATAAAATGCGGGGAATTTCTTGACTAGCTGAGGGCCTGTTAGCTTCTCAAGCAGGCCTCTTCTCCATGGAGTTAGTTAGTTAGTTAGTTAGTTAGTTAGTTAGTTAGTTAGTTAGTTAGTTAGTTAGTTAGTTAGTTAGTTAGTTAGTTAGTTAGTTAGTTAGTTAGTTAGATAGATAGTTAGTTAGTTAGTTAGTTAAATATGCCAATGTTCTTACAAACAGCTGAAAAATGTAAGGTGAGCTCTCCTTCATATAACATAGACGGTCTCCATTTTTATAGTTTTTGCCAGAGGCCTGATGAGGGCTGTCCGTCCCAAAATTCTTGGCGCCAGATGGGTGGCATGAAGCAAGCTCCATACTGAGGGCCCACAGATATTAGGCGCCACCGTACAAAACGTCGCCAGGGATTTACGCACCCCCGGTAGATGGAATCCGACGAGTAATATCTTCAAGAATGTGACATCGTATAACCTGGTAAAAATTTAATAATGATTCGTATGAACCCTCTACAATCCAGCTTAAACCCCCACCACAAAGGCAGCGTCTTTAACCGAAATGGTAATAACTCAAAAAACTACATGACGTCACATCTCAGAAGAGTGTAATCCTTAAACGTCACTACAGTGACAGCATCAAATCCTATGTTCTCTGCCGTTATGTGATACCTTAGAACATCTGTACATAAAACGTAGGGGGTGATCTTTACATTCGATGCATTGTTACATTCTGTTATTGTTGTTTGGTCCTTCCAAAGTGACTGTAACAGGAAACAGCAGAAGCGTGTTGCACATTGTTTGACAGTTCTGACCCCAGCGCAGCAGTGCGCGTGGCAACGCATTTGTTTACTCTTTAAATCTTTCACTTTTCAATGACAATGAATAAGCTAACCTTGCTGTGTCTACTTACTTTTAATTCACCGTGCCTCATTACATATTCAACAACTGTGAATTTTAAATCAGGGAAACATATCCTTAATCTCTTCACGTAGGGATTTCGTGTTACGAAATATTCCTTTTTTATTTATCGCCCCCTGCTTCCTCTCAGACCTTCAACAAATGTTACCTGACAAATGTTCACAACTGTGTCGACAAAATACTACGTCACTGCCCAAAAAAACATGCTAAATGCACACACTGAATTTAGATTCGGAAAACTGTAAACACTTTAAATTAAATATGCCTAAGTATGTCAATATCTGACTCAACGTGAATTGTATCAACTGAAGACGATAACTATCTCGAACCCATGGAATTACGATACAAGAAAACAGACGTATGCTGCATATGCTAAGGGAAATAGCGCAAGCACAAAAATCCCATGCAGGTATTGCTGTTAGGAAGTTGGTATTAATGAACACCTCGAAGTATGTTATGACAGGACTGCCCACTGTGACCATAAATCACTGCTGCAAGTCCAGGATTCCAGATTCAACTCAGTATGTGGTGACATTTTTTTAAAAAAGTGTTGGTATGTGAATGGGAGCAGTATCAGCTCAGTAATCACACTACTATGTACTAGCCAAAGAACACTCACCCTGTATATGCTGTGCATCTACCATCTACCACCTAGACCTCCTACAGACTGTACATTTTATCGTGTCCCTGAATATGGCTGCCACCACGGGAAGTTGATGGCATAGGAAGCTACATCCTCTGGGCATTCAGAGTCTGTTCTTCCCCGCAGTTCAAGTTACCGTATTTCATAGAAGAGCCTCGAGGTGCTCTAAATTCCTTAAGACTTCCTCTGTGATACAGCTGCCGTGCCAGGGACACGATAAAATGAACATTCAGCACTGAATGGCCTCAACATTGGATTCAAAGACAAAACTTCGGTTTGCTCAACACTGCTTGTGACATTATTGAGAATTATGCCGGAATTTTATACGATTTTCTAATTTTAACCAACTGTTGAGACGCTGACACTTGTTCAGTTGGTAAAGAAACTCTCCACATTTTATGGAATCCGCCAATTCTTTAGTATGCTCAAAACAGCTCGCCACTGATATCTATCCTGAGCCTGATTCATCCAGTCCACACCATCACATCCTATTTCTTTAAGCTGCCTTCTAAATGCTATCGTCCCATCTATGTCTAGGTCTTCGTAGCGGTCTCTTCCCATCAGGCTTTCCTATAAAAATATTGTATGAATGCCTCTTCTCTCCCATGTGTGTGTCACAAGCCCCGTCCATCTTATCTCTCTTGAATTCACCCTCTCTATATGTGTGGCAAGCAGAACAAATCGTGCAGCTCCTCATTACGCAACGTGGTCCCGCTCCCTGACACTCCCACCCTCTTAGGAACAAATATCCTCCCCAACGCCCACAGCAGAATACTTTTACTCAGCAATATGTACCACGTCTTACCGTTACTGTGTCATATCTTAAAGGGACCAGGGTCGCTGCAGTCCCTTCTTGTGTGTTTTCTGTCCAATTCTTGTCTCTTTATGCCAGCGGGTACATAGTCGGAAAAGTCGAAGTCCCTCCTGTCAAGTCGAGTTCATAAGTACACTTCACGTCCGATCTTTTTGTGGAACTCCCTGCACATCGACGTTTGCAATTGCTGACATCTTTCCCTTATTTCACAAAAACTTCAGTGCGTCTCATCGTGTCTAAATTGTACACAACTTTAGTCAAAATTTTAAGATCAGCGGCTCGGTTTGTCTGCTGAAGGTAAGTGTAAAGTTTTTCCTCTGCTTGCCATAAAGATATATAGGAGAATGGAGGTATAGCTCCAGTCATTCGTGACCTCAGCACTAAACGGAGCGGCAGCTCCAAGCCCCGGCCGCTTTCCCCACGACAAGAGCCCCCGACACGCCTTGGGGGCTGGATGGCTCCAGAGCGGTTCCGGACGCTTCAAAAAAGAGAAAAATCCTTGCCTCTCCCGGGAAATGAGCCACGATTCGTCGAATGTAAAGCCCGTAGTCTAGTCACTATACCGACTGAGCTATTCCAGCTCCGCTGTTCATTTAGTGTTCTGTAAATAATGAGTCTGTCAGATTGTTAGGTACACAGATTTGGACAGCCACATGTAAAGGGTGCACAGCGCAACATCCCTTCAATGCCACGCTACGCAAAAGCACTGTACAATGACAAACAGAACTTTGGGATGACCACTGGCCTACAATGCTACTAAAGTACTGCACTAGAGGCGTTATTCAACCTACATCATAAATGCACTACCAGCTACCCATATAGGCCTAATTAACTGGCAGACAATTGGCGAAAAAGATGCGAGATCCTGCGATGCAAGAAACTGCCGGTGAAACGAAACACTTTTAGTAACGACATTCTCCTACGCAAACGTATTGCATTCACGTGTTTCACACACATTATTTGCCGTTTCAGGATTCTGTTGGTTGGGAAAGGAATATAAAACTATTTATCACAAGGCACGGCCAAAATGCTTAATTTTCGTAAGCACCATAAGTCAAACTCCTACAACACGGCCTACAGATTGATTCTTTCGACGTAATGACGATGACAAATCTGAATCTTCAAGGCAATTTATAATTATATACATAAGCCGAAATTACACCATTACCGGTATTCATACACGTCCAAGACTAATGGCTGACTGCATGCATACCAGATTGCAACCAGTTTCCAAGACCCAAGGGCTGTCATTGAAGTTATTAAAAAACACAAACATGTGTAAATATTTACATAATTCTAACACATAATGGCAATGACGTGAGGCTCATTCAATCATTCACACATGGCTTACTACATACTGAGGTATCGATCCGTACGCTACGCTATCATTTTCGTCATTACATATTCGCCAACAGATATTTCTTTTATTGTCATCATCGTTATACTATTATAACCATTAATATTATTTTATTGTTAAAATATTATTATCCATAATAATATTATATTGTAATATGGTATTAGCTTTATTTATATTAGTATCAATATTATCATTATCGCTATGATCGTTATAAATATTATCAGCCCCACCATCATGGATATTATCATCATAATCACCACAATTTGGTTATCACTGATATTAATATATTATTTCAATGTATCCCAGTGTTAGTTTTGTGCTCTATCAGTATCGAGCAGTGATTTAAAATTGTACGCAGAAGCCCTGAATCTCAAGTATGTCACATGACTTGTGACGATGCATTTGTGTGTATTCCTGAAGATGGAGGTAAAGTTTTCAAAACGTTACTTCTCTGAACGGTTGAATGTGATACTGTTTAACTCGCCGTGGCTCGTAGCGGTGCAACATTGTTGTTCAGCTGCCTCCGAATTTAGGGTAACGTACAGAATTGTCACGTTATACATCTTGCTGTTATTCACATGTCTCCTAGATCATCCTAACCGCCAGATATGAAATTATATCAGACGGTCTGCAAGGACAATCAGCGCAGTCGAAGTTACCGCAATAGCCGCAACAATACAAATTCCGAGCCTTTATACCTTTCGAAATACTATCAAAGGCGACGCACAATTTTAGGCATTCTTTACATAGTCCAAATTAGAACGCCTCAAGTGGAAACCACGTGCGTCCGTCCGTCCGTCCGCCCGCCCGTCCGTCCGTCCGTCTGTGACCTAGTATCAGTGACAAAACCGTCTTGTCGGATTGTCTTTAAATTCGATACAGGGTATTACAAGTCTGTATACATATAACTACACACATGGTAAACAACTGCATATCGATTAACATTAACCAAGAACATATCAACATCATACTAGCCACAATATCCATATTTATAGCTACTATTACATATTTTTAACTTTTAAATGTAAAATTGATGTATCAATATATATTCCTTTGTACTGACGTCTCCCTGAGGATGGTGAATTATCGCTGAGACATGTAGGATGGTTCTCGTTTATTGATAACTTACAATTTTGTTGTGTGCATATGTTGGTGTATATAAACGATCGACATGGCGGTCCTTAACAAAACGTCGAGTGGGCACGAGTTTCGTGAGCACTGGCTGAGTGACATCTATGCTTTTTTACTTTCCATATTTATTGGCCGATTTTGGTGAAATTCGGTGCTAAATCTCTATGTAATTCCAGTAAGTAATTGTGTATTTCGTGCAGACCGGTGCAGCCACAGTCATACTTTACTTAACGGAGTAAACGAAATTTTGGCCCCCGTTTTCTACCGTTCTAGTCGGATTTGGACAGCAGGTCTACTCAGCACAGCAGAAGTTCATGACACCATACTGAGTGAATGTAAGTTCCGTGAAAGTCGACGTAGTAAGCGCCATACTTTATTTACGTACCTTCTACATCTACCGTCCGATTTGGGTGAAATTTGGTACAGGGGTTTTTTATTATTACCAACCGCTGCATAATAATTCCTTTTAGTCCTACATTTTTCTGTTACCCTCCGTAGCCATAATCAGGGAGTCACTTTTCACAGACGTGCGTAGCGTATAATCTGTCAATCAATGGTAATATGTACTTAACCTTTTAAAGCCTAGCGGTAACTTTACATACCACCAGGTTTAACATTAAAAAATTCTACGTGGTGCCCACATTGCGTTTATGTGTTTTGTACGGATCTCAGAACAAACAGCAACTTTTGCCTTATAAAACATTAAGAGACTGGTTTTTATAACCGAAGTGGAGAGTGTTTACAGCGCGGTACGCACTGAGTCCTTATATAAAACAGATACGCTTCGCCTTTAAAGGGTTAATTATTTACGGCAGTAATTGCTACATGTACATACGTATTTACATATTAATATACACATTACCATTCACTGACATATTATACGCTGTGCACATCTGTAAAACGTGACTTCCTGATGACGGTTACGATGGTTAGCCGAAACAAGTAGGACTAAAATGAATTACTGTGCAGTGGTTGGTAATTAAAAAAATGTTATGTAAAGCAGCTGCACGGGATATGTACAATAATACGTATCGTCACAGGGGGTCTGCATAAAATTTTGTTTCTCATTAGTGCCCTTCTTATGGGCGAGAATAAAATTACACTTATGCGTGTACTGTGAACCCGTACGACACGACAGTCAAGAACACCTTGGTAAAGTCTGCGTACAGCATCACGAGGTACAGTATTTGCAATATAGATGCGCTACATAAAATGCCCCGTGCAATGTTCCTACTGGCCGATCCCAGTGGCCGCGCGGTCTAGGGCGTGAGTCTTCGGCCGAGCGCTTGCTGGGATCGTGGGTTCGAATCCCACCGGGGGCATGGATGTCTGTCTCTTGTACAGTGTTTGTGTTGTCAGGTAGACGTCCGTGCGACAGGCCGATCACTCGTCTAGATAAGTCCTACCGAGAGTGGTGTGCCTGAGTGTAATCGCGAAGCCCCGATCATGAGGAGGCCCTGGGCCACTAGCGGGGGGGGGGGGGGGGCTACTGCGCCATGAGAAAAAAAAAGTTGCTACTAGCAGCCACGCGTTAAATTCATCCGCTGGAATTCTGCCACCTGGCTGCCCTATAACCTACTATATTGTACAAAAAGCTGACAGAGTAAAGTGGCCGGTATAGACACGGTGACATAAAGAACAAAAAACTGGACCTGCCGGAAGTCGAACCATAGTCTTCCAGCCTGTAGGTGCAGTCACTATGCTGAGCTATACCCCGGCATGTATACAAAATGCCAAGAGGCAAGTTGTTTCTCATTTTTACCCGTGGTCATGGACATCACAGACAACAAGACCGTAAATTTCCATACGGATGTCAATTATTGTAAATTATTGTCCTTCGTACTGGTTATTAATAGCGCAATTATGTAAACACACGCCAAATTTATCTATTCAGTGTCGGTTCCGCAAACTTGCCTTCAGACCCCAGTCCCGTCACAACTCGATAGCAGAACTACCGAGTACATTATCCGTGCACATGCATACCCTGTAAATTACACAGCAGCTTATGCAACGCACGAAACAACAGCATGTGGTTTCAGGTACGTCTGCCAAGCGAACTGCGACTACTAGACTCGTCGTGTCCGTCCGTGCTCACGGAACAAGGCGACTCTCCAACAATGGGTTTTCATGAAATCTCATATTTGGGATTTTTACTACAAATCTGTCGACACATGGCAATCTGGGTTAAAAATCAGACAACGTAACAGACAATTTCAAAGTAGTTTTAGAAAATAAAACACATCTAACAGAACTAAAATAGGTAACCAACAGCCACTAATAAACATGGCGAGCTTTTCCCTCACTCTATACACGAACAGACTCATATGACATAATCATCACTCAACATGCAACTTCGCCCATTTTCAAAGATGGAGATGCCGGATCCATGACACTTTAGACGCAAACAAATATTTTGTCCATCGAACGGGAGAAAATCCACGTACGAGGGTGGGCGGCTGTGGTGCGGTGCAGGGAACGGTTGAATCTGGAGTGGACTAGAACACTAGTAGCAAGTCGTCACTCGCCATAAAGCTTGCACATGCGCACTAATCGTATTCCTAGAACGGATTTTTTCTAATCTTTTAAATTCTCAGTCTCCTGCCAAGGCGAGAAAAATGCATTAATGTGTTCGATAATTATGCTGAAAAATAACGACACTTCAGTGGAATAAATCGACTCCACTTAACGTTACAGCGATTTCTTATTGAATTTCTATGCCCTGAGGAACCTTACTTATTGAAAATACTTCACATATACACAGAATGTCTCTTTAATCGTGTCCCTAAGCATGGCAGCTTTATCGCACAGAAAGCCTGCATCCGCCGATACATCACAGGACAACTGCCGTGCTCAGGGCACGATAAAAGTCACCCTATATAAACATACATAGAAACTACCCCTGAAAGTCTTTAATCCCCCAATCCAACGATTCATACAGCGCTGTCAACAGTGGCTGAAATTCCAAAGAATCTGCTTTAAAATCAAGGCTAACATCATAAAATGCACATACGCACTCTTTTTGTGAAACAAACTGTAGGCCTACACACGCCTTTCCCTTCCTTCTATCTCCACCCTCGCATTGCCAGAGATGCCAGGGACAGTCAGTGTTTGATTCTACTTTAACAGCGGCGTGGTTATTGGCAGGACCGGAATACTACAGCACAGGGATAATGAAGACGGGCCCCGCAGCAGACGCTACGAACGCACCGCAGCCTTAAGGCTTCTTGTACAACCCTGTGATGAAGATGAAGACGAAGATGATTATTTTTGTCCTTTTCCAAGTAGTGGACCACCGGTGGTATGAAACTGACAGGGGGTCACGGAGAATCTCACATGGACTGACCCGAAATCGAACCCGGGCGTCCGCGGTGGGATGCGGGCAGCTAACCGCCTTAGCCATGGCACTGCCACAGTACAGGGATGGTCAAGCTTTGTTGTACTAGACGCACATAACCCCGTTGTCTCGGATACAAAGATATGAAACCAGGACCCTTATCACATCCCGCTCTCATTTCCCTTAGGGTAAAATAACTGTACGTTACGTCAGTGATAGCTACAGTATGGGACTCAGCGCTATGTGTACAACAGAAATCCAAGCGATCAAACGTCAGCTTCACGCTCTGGCCGCTGTACCCCACAAACAGGCCCACTTTTACCCAATGTACAAGACGATACTCACCTCATTTAGCTCTGACCTTTCAACTCAGTTTGTCCACCCTCCTTACACAACTTGAGGCTGGGAGACTACACTGACGGCCCTAGGGGTGTGTCAGCGCACGCCACAACGAGATGCAATACGTGACTGGACCAGAAGAATGGAAACAAGCAGCAGGGAATTCTTGGGCAGTACTCGCTAGCATGTAATAAGCAGATATCCACGCCCTGAACGGCTCGGTTCTCTGCACAGAAAGGATCCCAACCGTTCCCAAACAATGAGCCTGGGAATCTTTCCGTAAGTGTGCACTGTACTGCACGACATACTGGACAATTATAACTGGGATGACGTTGGACACAAAGGCCGGGAAAGCATAGTCAGGGTACAGAATACGCCACCGGCTAGACAGTCCAAGGTTCAAATCCCGGAAGATTTTCCTCTTCTCCAAAACGCCAACACCGGCTCTGAGACCCACTCAGTCTCCAATACAATTGGCACCAGGGTTCTTTCCCGGGGGTAAAGCAGCCGAGGCTTAAGTTGACCGCTCCCCTCCAGCTACTGCCCAGGTTCAGAATGAGTGGAGCTGTGCCTCTACGTCTCCCATATGCCCTCATGGCCAGGAGAAGAACACCTTTGCCTTTCAAGCAGAACACTTTACATAAATTAACATCTGTTCTGGACAACCTTGTCCGGAGGGGCGACATGAAGGCGATGATCCGATTATTCTTCATTTTCCTACGATTATTTCACTGCATTCCTACTATATGGGTGAAGCATTTTCTCCTGCACAAAACAGGCCCACCCCATGATCCACTTAACTTCAACAACAGGATCAAATTTGGGAGGATGTGATGAGAGGGGCGTATACAAAATTTTAATTGGAAAATCTGACGGGAAGAAACCCCCTGGAAAACTTCGTACTGATGGGGGATAATACAAAAATACACATTAAACAAACAGGGATTAAGGTTGCAAATTGGACACATCTGCCTCAGTATAAGGGCCAGTAGGGGTCTGACAAACTTCACTGTCCCACGGCAGGAAGTGAATCGCTTGATGAGCTGAGCAACTATTAGCTTCTCTATACGTGCTGTGCACCGTGGACTAAGATCAAATTTGCAATATGGATTCCCATATAAATACAGTCGGCAGTATTAATATTGAGTACTAACAACAGTTCCAGTGCCATAACTGTAAATGACTACGTTACGGGCTGGATGACAGAGGCATCATAGTACGAATCCCGGCAGCAGAAAACGTCCAGAGCGATTCTGGGGCTCACCCAACGTCATATTAACCTTCATTCCCTATGCAATAATTACGCAGGGATTTATTGCGTAGTTTGTATTTGCCTAACTCCAAAATTACAGTGAAAGTAATGCCATAAAGGCATACATGTACGGATGAGTGGAGGTATAGTTCCCCGCTTCCTTAAAATCACCATAAAATGGAAGTATGTCCTCAGCATCACAGTCCGGCCGCTTTATCCCTGGAAAAAGAGTCCCACATCCATTGAATGGGAGACGGACTGAGTGAGCCCCAGACAAACAGCCCCCGGCACCCACTAAATATGAATATGAAAACAGACGCACTTGAATTTAATAACGTAAATTGTGACGCTATTCTATGAGTTCGTACGTAAGTAAAAATTATGCTGCGGTGAAACAACATCTAAAAATTAAAAATACGTCTTTAGGACAGCAACTGAAGAAACAGTCTTAAACTCAGGACACGGTTCAACCTACTAAACACACTACAACATTACCGGAAGATCTTTATGAAGAAATTTAACGTTCTATAAACTTCCAACGTTTTCGTTTCAAAACAAGGGATATGTAAGGCAATACTGGAACACGCTGAAGATCTCAAAGACAAAATTAGACTGTGTTCCAACAGAAGATGATTCTGGTACAGACCATGTGTCGGGCGTGATTCCTCTCTCTCTCGCTCACTTTTTTGAATCCAGGTAACACACAACATTACAGAACAACACACACTCCTCCACCGCTTTAGTGACCCAACCCTAAGACAAACACAAATCCAGAAACGCTGGCAAGGTTTTGGATGAAATATCACATCAGGTTGCCAAGAATAAGGAGGCAACAGGTTCCTCCGAAACGCTGGCAATCACCCACCAGACAATGCAACGTCATAAATCTGAAGACCACAACTGAATCTTCACAGCACTGAAAATCAAAACACTGGACTCAGTGATTTATATCAACATATGGATAATACGTTTCGGGAATTTACATCTTTTAACTGCTGTGTAAAACATAATTTCCATATACATTGCGCAGTTTAAAATTCCATGCACAGACCAACCCTTTAACATACTGAATTTATATGGAAGCGGTATAGAAGAAGGAGCAATTCTTCGCAGGAGCGGGTCCTAACAAGTAGAAAGAGACGGAAGGAAGTTATAAACATACATTTCAAGTCTTGCTAGTTTAATTAATCCAGAAGGTCATCTAATTTTATCACAAACGACGTCTGACAATTTAATGCCCGGATTGATAGTTCTGTGCACTTCGTGCTCAACCACGTGACTATATAATTCACCAACTGTGTGTCAAAAGTCGTAAGCACTGCATTCACTTTTTGTGACTCGAAGGAATTTCTTCAGATCTTTCGAAAGAAGGTAGTAACAGGTGATGAAACCTAGGACATCCAATGTGACCCATGAACCGAACTCCAAACCGCTGAGACAGTAAAAAACAGAACCTCAGGGTCCGACGAAAGCGCGAACAATAAGCTAAACATGCAAACTGCGACATCCAAACAACTGGTCGTGTATAATTTCAGGCTTCCGCCGCGACGCTGATAAGATCTGCGCTCTTCTGGGATATAACGCAGAGTCGAATGGTAACCGTTTACCGACGTTTCGGGATAACGTATCGGTCCTATCTTCAAGGGTCAAGAAGTCCAAGAAGAGGCGCTACTCTTCTTGGACTTCTTGACCCTTAAAGATGGGACCGATACGTTATCCCGAAACGTCGATAAAGGATTACCACTCGACGCTGCGTTATATCCCAGAAGAGCGCACAACTCAACTGGTCGTGTATGTTTTTCCCAGCACCAAGTGGATTCTGAATGCTGGCAATACACCTTCCGACACAGGTCTTTCAGTACAGGAATTCTGGGAAAAATTTCCTAGAAACGCTACAATTTTGAATAACTTGAATACAATCATTACACGGTAAGAGCGTAACGTCCTGAATTCGTAACAATAAATTCCAGCAATATTTCCAGGTGTAGCAGAGACGACGCAACGCACACAAACACATAATGCGAATATTTTGTGGGTGACTTCACCCACGAAAATTTAGTGGCATAGGGCCTATTTCTTTTACAGAATCAGTCCGGTTATATAAATGTCAGACCGTGCATTTCGACAGGATGTGCTTCGCCCGGGGTCTCGAGCTACCCACGTAATGCCAACTCTGAACAGAAAGACCATGGGGGTCCTACGTTCCCTAACAAAGAATCCATGGCAGGCTGTAAAACTGGTGTTAATTGAACACAGCTATGGAGATTCAGGCACATTTAAAATTTCCACATGCAACTAACTAACTAACTCCATGGAGGAGAGTCCTCCCTGAGAAGCTAATAGGTCCTCAGCTAGTCAAGAAATTCCCCGCATTTTGTGGAACCCGGAGGTTCATTACCGCATTCACAAGAGCCCGCCACCTGTCCCTATCCTGAGCCAGCAATTTCCACATCAAAATAAGCAAATCACACCTGTATTAATGAAGCAGTGAGCAAAATTAAGTTTATAATAAAAACAAATAACGTAACATGAAAAAAAACACGAAAAATATTTTGCTTTTCCTTACGCATCTGTTTCTGTAATTGCAAATCGTATGTTGTGTGTGAGAACATAAGCACTTCTGTTTCGCACCTGAAGGCAGGATTTCATAACTCTCGTACTTGATTATTTTTTCCAGGACCTCCCAGAGACTGCTGAAAGAGTATCCTTTGCTTCTGTCTATATCCTTCCCATTCATGCAGTCGCCCTCCTCAACTCTGTTTAACCGTATCCTTCGCTTCTGTCTATATCCTTCCCATTCATGCAGTCGTCCTCCTCAACTCTGTTTAACCAAGAACGTTGATAAAGTGTCGTCAGCCGATCCTAGGGGCCGCGCGGTCTAAAGCCTGGGTCTGCTGCCGTTCGCTTGCTGGGGTCGTGGGTTCGAACCTCGCCGGGGTACGGATGTCTATCTCTTGTGAATGTTGTGTGTTGTCAGGTAAAGGTCTCTGCGACGGGCCGATCACTCGTCCAGAAGAGTCCTACCGACTGTGTGTGTGTGTATGTGCGTGCGTTCGCGTGCGTGCGTGCGCGTGTGTGTGTGTGTGAGTGAGTGTGATCAGGTGCAACAATAACCCTCTACACCTCCAATGAGTAGGTAGAAGAAGTCAGGGAAAAAAAGTGCCGTTAATTATACAAAAAATTAATCATCCAATCACGTAGCTGGATGACGTGTTTGTTTTAATGAACAATTTACTTCAACAGTAACTCATTTGCCTCTCATTCAGGAGGCACGCAGTCTACAAACCTGCCTGATATTTACGTACAAATCCTGATTTTTCTCATTCTGACCTAGCGAATTCCAATGCAATTCATCGATACAGGCCACGGCGGATGCCTGAAACATTTCATCGTGTTTCTTTTTCCATTATCATTACATGACTTATTACTAGACGTAACATGATCAGCGGAGTTGACACAGCGTCGTCAAATAGTAGAAAATCAACTACAAATACGTAATGATAGTGGCTTTTTTTGTCCCTCGGAGCGAGTAATTACAATGGCCACCCCCTGACAGAAAGGACGTTCTTTATAAAAATCACAATTATTCATTGATTTTCCACCTATTTGGCTCAATAATTTAAAATCTGTTAAGCACACAGAACCAATTTCCTTCATTTAAACTACTCATATCAGAATACGAGATATTGTTTGACGGTACACAATTCTGTTTAGAAAGAAAGAATTAAATGTTGATGTTTGTGCCCCTTAAAGTCATGAATCAGACAACAAATGCAACCTAGCACGGTCACTGGAGGGCTGAACAGTAGTAATAATGACGAAATCTGTGAAACACTCCACGACAGATACATCCAGACAACACTAACAGAAGGACCTCGTACGACGTCTGACGGCCGTAAAGATTAGCCGCAACAACGCATTTCAATCATACCTATGTAAAGATGAAACGGCACGAAATACCTGATGTGTAAAATGTCTGACGAAACCACTGAAGTGACACGATTCGAGTTACGCCTCACACCGAAGGCACGAAACTTATTCAACACAGAAAGCCCAAATAACGTTCATCAGTCTTCTCATAAAATATTTTTATATGCGCAAAGTTATAGTCTTTCAACATAAATACTTTACACACGGCAAGGTGTCTTAAATCTGCTAGTGGTTACAACAACATTAAGAGGTAGGTAACGGTTATACGTCCTGTTAAATTATAGGTAGGAACAACTATCTATGTCCGCGTAGAGCTACTTGAATGACCGCTCAGTGACCACTTTACGAGAGGTTAAATTAGATAACTTTATGGAGGTCAAAGAGTTCAATACAGGAACAAGATTGAAGCTGATTTAATTATAAGCAATGGGTAGCCTATAATTTGTATGAGAGTCGTTACGCGCTTTAAGTAGGCCTGGGGGGGCAGCAGCCAAGACAGCCCAAACTACGCACCAGAAATTTCAGCCTTTTAAAGCCCAGTGATAAATACTGTACATGTACCGCCAGATTCAACAATAAAGAGCCCCGATTTTGCCCACACAGTGCATTAACGTGTCCCACGTAATCATCACAACAAAGAGTGACTTTTCCTTTGTACACCACTCCACGTTTGTCTTTCTAATCGAAGCATACTACGTTTTCTATGAGGTACAAATTGAAATTCTATATTAAATGATGAATAATTTTCGTTTTCAAGGGTTTCCGAACAAACATTAAGCAGCTGGTACACAGCACGTCCATATGATTACAACGTTGACACTGTTCAGCGTACACTGCACATGTGATATACTGACGCTGTAGGACACAATCTACTGGCTATCTGTGCATATCTATGCAAATTTGCAACTTGATTCCCCAAATTGTAATAGTGCAAGATAAGGCAGGCATTTTACCTGCATCTTTAAGCTTAATGTCAATGGCGGCTACATTTCGTTGTTTATATCTTGCCACAGAATTCGTCCAACCGCAATTCGTTTTGTTACACTGTTAACTATCGTCATGTGTTCGACGAACCCAAAGCCCGTTCCACTGGCAGTGGACAGTAAGACATGCACACCAGACCGCGCCTGGTTAGATCGGTTGGTGCAGGTTGATTACAAGAAGAGGAAAAGAAGGGAAGGAGAAGAAAATGAGAAAGAAGGCGAAGTATAAAGAGGAAATTTCAGAACCTACAATGGACTTAGCATCATCATCATCATCATCATCATCATCATCATCAAGTCTGAAGGAAAGAGAAAACTTGAAAAACCTCGGGGCTTATGGGAGGATAATATTAAAATGGAACTTCAAAAAGTGGGATTGGGGCATGGACTGAATTAACCTGGCTCAGGACAGGGACAGGTGGCGGACTCTTGTGAATGCGGTAATGAACCTTCGGGTTCCACAAAATGCGGGAATTTCTTGACTAGCTGAGGCCCTGTTAGCTTCTCAGGAAGGACTCTGCTCCATGGGTTTTATAGTTTCAAGCACACAACACCAACGGCTGCAACTGCTGCCAACACCACATTCTCTGTAGTACACATCCTTTACATTAAGACTTACGATTTGTCTGACTTTTAATGCCACATTTACTTCGTCAGTTCCTGTTATGATAATCTTTCACTTTCTTCCTCTATCTGTGTGTTATTTTCGTAATCGTTTTCCCAATTACTACGATTCATCCTCCACAAAAATGTCTCTATACTTCTCAGTTCTATGATCTTAGTGCCGACCCCAGTGGCCGCGCGGTTTAAGGCGTGGGTCTGTAGTCGTTCGCTTGCTGGGATTGTGGGCTCGAATCCCAACGGACGCATGGATGTCTGTCTCTTATGAGTGTTGTGTGTTGTCAGGTAGAGGTCTCTACGTCGGGCTGATCACTAATCCAGAGGAGTCCTGCCGAATGTGGTGTGTGGTGAGACCCTGTCCCACTAAGGGTTGTTGCGCCATTGGGGAAAAAAAAGATGTTAGTACAACCAATCATTTTGTTGTATGCTACCTCCTCATTCATATTTAGCCACTTACTGTCCAAAAGTTCTTCTCACCACCTTTGCGTTGGCATGAATTCCAGAAGTAAATACCACGCTGTTCCTTCATACACAGCGGACGTCTTCCCCTTTCCAGTGCCCCTCCTCAATCCCCTCAATTTTCAAATTCCCTATCTAAACCATGCTACCCTCGTCTCTCCTTCATCCATCTTTCACTTCCCAGCAGCAAACCAAAGACCTTTTTCCTCCCATTTTTCGCTAGGTTCATCTGCCCTTGCATGGCGTTGAACCTGACTTAATAATTTGGCATATTGTCTTTCCATCCATCTCCTGCCCATTTTGCCGCATATCCTAATGCCATTTTGTCTAATTCTTCCCTTAAGTTTACTGTCCAATTACCCAACTTCAAATTTCCTAGTTTCCTGTCGTAACAGCTTTACACAAGTCCACCCTGTCCACTCTGCATAATCCTACACCAACCCTTCATTCCAATGTACCTTACCTCTCCTACTGCCTTTAACAAGTTCCCATTCTGCTGTACCGTTAGCCACACTTCTGGAAATCCATAGAACATTCTTACAACATCTACCCTAAATTCCATCAATCATTGCCCATCCCCATATTCCCACTCCCCTCCTCCAAAATTTGTACTACAACCGAAGTCAAATACAACACAATTAGTGTTCGCCTCATTACACAAGAAATACGAATAAAGCCAAACTGCACACCGAACATATGAAGCTAATTTTAAAAATAATTCCTCATGTAACTAATTTGTGCGAGTTAAATTTCCGGCACATCCATGTTTCTTAATCAAAAGAACGGTGTCGTTAGTGGGCGTGTTCATTTTTCTTATCTTGAAGACACGTCTAAAATTTCTTTCCACCAGTTCTCGGCACTACTAAATGAGGTACAAGAGGGCTACACAGACAGTTATTAAACTATTAATTAACCATTCTGTTCATGCTTGCTGTTCCAAGTACAACATAACGACCGAGACCCGGATGTAGGTGGACAAGACGTATAGCAAGTGTCCAGAGTGCAGCGCTCCTCAACAAAGCAGACAGCATGTAACCACGAACAAGCGACTACCTTCCAGCCATAAAGTACCTGTCACGAATCTTCCTGAATCAACAACACTGTTCCTGGTCAGCTTATCCACTAGCACAATACGGTATAAACTGCTTCAGACTTCTTCCGCATTAAAAGTTCAATTTTAATGTTACAAACGTTCTTCGATTTTCAGCGTGTTTGACCTTTCACGCTCCACCTTAATACAAGCTGGCTTACTTTTAACACAAATTAGACCACAAGCAAATTTGCGGATCACAGCAAGAATAGCAACATCTGATCCGTTATACGCTAATAGGAAGAAACTACATGGAAAGTTCACTACCAAGCAGTTGCACAATGTTTATATTCATTATACAATGCTCCTACATACTTGGTCATACATTCTGGACATATTCAAGAAGCTACATGTTTGATTGACGTGTACAGCCTATGTGGCAACTTGTCATAGATTGGCAGACTATATATATATATACAAATATATAATATATATATACAAATATATAATATAATAAGAACACGTTCACTGTATTCTTATTATACTTTGTATGTATGTATGTATGTATGTATGTATGTATGTATGTATGTATGTATGTATGTATGTATGTATGCATGTATGTATGTATGCATGTATGTATGCATGTATGTACGTATGTATGTATGTGTGTGTGTGTGTGTACGTACGTGTGTGTGTGTATGTACGTGCGTGCGTGCGTGTGTATGTATGTATGTATGTATGTATGTATGTAGTCTGCCAATCATCTTACAAACATGTCCGCAAGTTCACATGCACCGAGCAGAAAGCGCCAAACACCTGGCAGGTTTACAGGTCACTCCAGAACCCTCGGCCCCCAGTACGGAACTTGCTTAATGTCACCGTTCTAGAGCCCAGAATTTTAAGGTGCCGCCTAGATTTTTGGAAGATCTGTGGATACCTGCTAGTATCATCATCACGTAGTCTGTCTTGCTAGTAACCATTTTAAAACACGAAAGTGCGTAGTAACACACGATCATACCAGCTTAATATTCACATGTTCCCATTTTCATTAAAATAAAATGCCAATTTATGATACTCGCAATAAGCCTGGTTACGTTTGGACAGTTCAGTGTGTTTTCAAACTAGCAACACCACGTGTCTGCTTATTAAACAGCCTCGTTCGAATTAACCCTTTAAAGACGGAACGTATGTGTTTTATATAAGGACTCAGTGCGTACCGCGCTGTAAACACTCTCCACTTCGGTTATAAAAACCTGTCTCTTAATGTTTTATACGGCAAAAGTTTCTGTTTGTTCTGAGATCTGTACAAAACATATAAACGCAATGTGGGCACCACCTAGAATTTTTTAATGTTAAACCTGGTGGTATGTAAAGTTACCGCTAGGCTTTAAAATGTTAGAAAGATCCTAATGTATGCAGCAGAGTAATGCCCTTGGCCACACGCCTCTTTAGATCAACACACATGCCGATTAGCTGTGTTGCCTTACAATACCGACATCCTTAAGCATGGAGATGGTAGCTGACATGATATAACATGCCAGACTCTTTAGACTGACCTGCCAGCAGAATGTCAAATGCCGGAAGTCTTCCTATTGTTCGACTTGAAACCCTGCTCTTGTCTAGCTGATGAATTTGTCTTAGCTAATTCCAAAACACAGACTCGAATTCCCTAACCTGAGAACTAACCAAATAAAGAATACAACAAGAAGTCTCTACAGCTCACAGATGACAGTGATAAACAAATCCATCCGTTTTCTTCATACATTAAAGATATTCTTCAAGTGTTATACCTAGTACTGTGCGAACGTGTTGTGTGTTCAACGTACAGGGGTTCTCATCTCTCGCCATTGACCATCTCTGCTGTCGTTTAATTCAAACGCTATTATTCTTGTACTTGTAGTCCACAACTCTTACGCTGGAATTTCAAAAGAAAACTGTTAAAATCTAACCTACACTAACCGCACATACTTACTTCGCCTATCTCAAAGTTTTTTCTGTTTTAATGCAATATAATTCTCAGTTCCTGCTGACGTGAATCACAATCCTGTGTTTGTAATCGACAACAAAGCTTCGAATTCAAACCGGTAACACTGCCACATCACACCACAAGCAATAACGGATTCCGCAAAAATATTCCTAAAAAACAAAATTCACAAGAACAAAGATGTGTAACCATCAAAACACATGGTTACAGTACAATAGAACATCAGGCACACAGAACTCCGCAATCATCAACGGTGTTTAATAAGCGGGAACAACTTCGCCAATAAAAATAAACTTCCACACTGACAACCAACGGCACGTAAGGTAAGTGATACTGAACACAACCTGAGACGCCACACAGAGCTCAGTCTGATGACACGCAACCGTTTTATGTCTCAGGTACAATTACCCTGTCAGGTTTAAGAACAGACTGAGTGCATTGCACCCACGAAAGTTTGTTACAGATACTCTCCTTAATCCATCCATCCATCCATCCATCAATCCATCCATCCATTTATACATTCCGTAGTCTGTCTTACAACAGGTCCATAGCCTCTTCAAAAGCGAGTTCTCCAGAGTACGATCTAGTGCGTCCTGTTTCATTTCCAGCATCCCCTAATTTCCTTAAGGTCATACAATAGCTGTTTACGTCTTCTTCCTCGTCTTCCCGTCACTTCTATCCTTCCCTCTATCTTTCCTTCAATGATGTATTCTAGAAGGCAGTTCCTGCATAAGATGTGCCCAATCCCGTTAGACTTCCTTCCGTTTTATTGTACGTAGGATATTCCTCTCCTCCTTGAGTCTGTGTATTACTTCTTCATTTCTCATACGATCGGCCCAAATGATGTTCTCCATCCTTCTCCAACACCACATTTCAAAACTTTCCAAATATTTCTGATCTCCTTTCCGAAGTGTCTGCGTTGCAGCACCATATGAAGCTACGCTCCAAAATGTAGCACTGTAGTACTTTCTTCCTCAAATTTAACTGCAATCTGCCAGTAAAAAGAATAAGCTTGTTGAATGCTGCTTTTACCATGAAAATCCTGAATTTAATTTCACGTGTGCATCTTGCATCATTTGTTATCAAGCTACCAACAAAGTTGAAAATCGCCTGAATATGGCACATTAATCTCTAAATACGTATCGAATCCGTAATGTGAAAAATAATCACGAAATACGTTGCTATATATGACCGAAACATACACGAACATCCGTCACCACATTTCCCATGTTTTAAGCAGGCCCCTTGTCATGGCGGCATAGCGTGTGCGCACGTTGACGATATATATGGTCTTTAGCTGCGAAGAATACACTAAATGCGCCGTTCCCGACAGCAGACATGGGGTGGTTCTCCACACCAGCAGTCGAGAGGGGGCATACATTACGACACAAACCCTTCAAAATTGAATTACATACATTATATACATTTTTGACACGAGTTCTAGCACTGATCGTTATTGGCATTTTTTCCCCCACTGTCACTGCATAACACACCACAACGTTTCGGGAACCATTGTTTCCCTCTTCAGGTGAATAAAAACCTAAAGATGAAAACAGTCGTTTCCAAAACGTCGTGGTGTGTTGTATAGCGACAAGGGTAAACATCCGAACTAATATCAGTGATGAAACCCTTCATATTGAGACACTTTACACAGAAACATGGTGTAAATCACTGGGGTTCATAAAAAGCTGTATACTTCTTGATTCGCTCAGCGACTAGTAGCTTCTCACGGCTACTGTTACATGGAAATAGTTCACGAAAAAAACACTCACAAAACAGGTCTACTTACACGCACTTCAGATATAACAGCCCCAGAGACCACGCCGGTGTATATTCAATGACCGTGACGCATACACTGACCGCGAGAGTAAACACGGCCGATGAAGTTTTACAATCTCCTCCGTCTACTACAGAATATATCAAGTGTTCCCAAGTGTTTCTCGTCTCTCCCATCCGCCAGCATTGACTTCCTTGATCTCATCACACCCTGAAATGAGACGGGTGGGCATGCAGCACGCATATAAAAGATTAAAACTGCATATGAAACTTCGATTGGAAAATCTGAAGGCAACAAAACACTTGGGACACCCAGACATAGATAAGAATATAATATTAATATGGATGTTAAGGAAATGGGGCTGGATTCATCTTGCCTCGAAGAGGTTCCAAAAGCTGGCTAATATGGATAACACGTATACACGAGTATGTCCGTACAGCACTAAACTTTCCGGTTCCAAATTACCTCTAAATCATCACTATAAAAATAAATACGGCAAACATGATACCCATCATTTAAAATTCCTTAACAAAGTATGGGTGTCATGTACTGTTCCATGCATGGCGACGTTTCGTAGTGTGTACTTCCCTACGTGAATATACACCTCAATTGCTTTAAGTACGGTCTAATGGTACGTGCAAGAAATTGCTGTACGTATCGTTTGAGCAAAGGCACAGCCACATAGATGCAGAAACGCAATAAAGCGTGTTCTTTTTTTAAAAGTGGCCATTCATGAACATTAAGCCCGAGGCATCTAAATACCTTAATCAAGACAATGCCGAAAACAGGCACAGGTGTGCGATACGAATCACGTAAGGGAAGGAAAAGCTGACGGGCGTGAGGAAGAGGAGCAGGCATAACACAAACCGCAATGTGCTTCTTTTATATTATTCATCTCCGTGCATTAACGATAATTTATAATTAAAACCCAACCAAATGCACAAATCACAGTACACAATTCGTATCAGTTTAACCCTTTAAAGACGAAGCGCATCTGTTTTATATAAGGACTCAGTGCGTACCGCGCTGTAAACACTCTCCACTTGGGTTATAAAAACCAATCTCTTAATGTTTTATAAGGCAAAAGTTGCTGTTTGTTCTGAGATCCGTACAAAACGCATAAACGCAATGTGGGCACCACGTAGAATTTTTTAATGTCAAACCTGGTCGTATGTAAAGTTACCGCTAGGCTTTAAAAGGTCAATAATAATAATAATAATAATAATAATTGTAATATTTCACTGTTTTATATAATATGTGTGCCGATCCCAGTGGCCGCGCGGTCTAAGGCGTAGGTCTGCGGCCGAGCGCTTGCTGGGATCGTGGGTTCGAATCCCACCAGGGGCATGGATGTTTGTTTCTTGTATAGTGTTTGTGTTGTCAGGTAGAGGTCTCTGCGACGGGCCGATCCCTCGTCCAGAGGAGTCCTACCGAGTGTGGTGTGTGCTGGAGTGTGATCACGTGCAAATAAACCCTCTACACTTACTGTGAACAAGTAGGCAGGAGACGAAAGGACTACATACATACAAACAGACAAACAAACAAACAAACAAACAAACAAACAAATAACGTGTACCTCCCTGATGATGGTGAATAGGGCCTACACCGAAACATGTCGGAGGAGGAGAATAGACTGATACAAATTATAGACTGTGATTTGTGCATTTGGTTGACTTTTAATTATAAAATAAACCAAATGTAAATTATTTCCCTCGATTAACGGCCACGTGGATTTCCACTAACCTGGGGCAGCTGAAGAATCAACAAGCACCAAGTTTGCACGTGTGGATGTGTCGGTTGTTACGTCAGTGTGAGCAGGAGTAACAACTGCAGCGCTTTTATACAACTTATTGTACGAACGGTCTGGTCTTCTGGATTATTGTACCGTGTCAATTGGCAGACGGTTACAGAAGTTACCAGGGCGTCTACGATCATTCGAAACGTCGCTAACTATTTACCACAACATACAGTGCAGATTTTACCCGCAATTTAGCAACAGAAATACAAAGAATTTTATTTCAAAAAGAGAAATACGAAAGAATCATGGGATTTCAAAACCAAAATTCTCCGTCTTGCAATATGCACCTAGGGTTATTGAGTGACAGACAAAAACATGACAAGATCAGAAATATCAGTTCGTTGGTCCGTAAATATGATCTGGCTCTAGGCAACTAGTACTCCCACACTTCCTCGCTAGAAGAGATAAATAACAGTACACGCAGAAAGCAACAGATTCAATATACTTCCCGCGAGTTCCATATCGAAGATATTATTTCATAACAAATGCTTCACGAAGTATTTGCCGTGTTCTGTCGTGCATATAAATATAAACTCTATAATAATATTCTTCTTCTGATACAGTCTCAGAATGTTAGATTTATACCGCTACGCAGATATAGAGATATTAGCATATACAGAGAAAAACAAATAACAGAGTTACGATATTATGCAGGGCTGTCATTAACGTATTCAAATATTGCAGGGATGGGCAGGCAGAGAGAGTAACTTCAGCTTGGAGATGTATGGCTGTAACGAATACAATCCTACCTCCTGACCCCACTTCTGTACAGTCACATTCAAACCAGCGCATTGTTTCAGAATATTCTTTCGCTTCAGTATGATTAAGTTTCGGTTTATGAGATTCCGAAATGTACTGAAGTTCGTAAACGTGGTTCATAACACTACTATTAACTTTTTAAGGCCTAGTGGTTAGTGCATGTAACGCCAGGTTTAACACCCCACAATTCTACAGTCTGCCAACAGCGTACTTACTTGTTTTGCATGTACCTACGAGTAAGAAAGACAGCGAATATTGCCATACACAGAATTCCGTTATTTGGTTTTTGTAACCGAGATGGCAAGTGTTTACTGCGCGGTACGAACTGAGTCTTTAAATATAATGCATAACGTTTCGCCCTTAAGTGGTTAAAAGCAATTTCGGAAAACAGAATAATATATGTGCCCATGTGGCTAAGGAAAGACGCCTGTAAGAGGCCCTTGTGAAAAGGTAATGAACCTTCGGGTTCCACAAATGGGGGGGGGGGATATCTAGACTAAATAAATGACTATTAACTTCCCAAAAACGATTCTGTTCCAAGGAGTTTATAACTTAGGTTACGTTGCTCCATGAAGCAGAAACGTTCTTGAGAAGTGAACGCACGTAATTTCACACGATTCAAGCCAAATTCCCCACTGGCACAAAATATTTAAAAGCAGTATAATACTTCAGTGACGTTAGGCAAAATGTTTAATCACATAGTAACGGTTTTGCGAATCGAATTACATAAATAAGTCACAAAATAATTTACGTATACAAATCATTATCCATGCCACAGATGACGTCGAAGACCCAGAACGAAAAGATGCGTATGTATAGACATTTTGAATCTAATTTAATTTTGCAGCCCGCTTCGGTCGCCATCTAAGCAAACACTCGCTTTTCTGATACCTTCATTTCTTACTCAGGCCTTACGTGTGATGACATAAGGATGCTATTATAAATATGCCTATACATATATATACAGGGTTATTCAAGAGAAAGGATCAATATTTTTGGAGGTGATAGAATCGGTCATTGTGAGAAGAAAATCATACGAACATGTGGCTAATTCTGTACGGTTACCGAGATAAAGCTCTTTGAATCTGGTGTGCACTGTTCTTCCCTCCCTAGTCTCTCCAGTCTAAAGTCCATTAGACTTTCGTTTGTGGGCTTACATGAAGAGCGAAGTTTATAAAAGAAAGGTGGATATACGAGGCGAATTGCTAGCTCGCATTTTGGATGCTGCTGCCCGCATAAAGGAACGTGAAGATCAACTCGGACGAAAAACTCGGTGCACTTCGCACACAAGTTGCGAAGTGCACCGAGTTTGACAGTTGGGATTTCCGAACATTTATTGTGAACTGTAACAGATCTGTCATTTAAACATTAAATTAAAAAATACATTAAATTAACAGTAAGTAACTTCTCTTTGTTCAATACTATTCACAATGTTTTTGTATTTGCAGATTCAAACAGTTCTATCTCGGTAACCATTCGGAGTTAGACACGTGTTCATATGAACTTTTTCCTCACAATGACCCATACTATCACCTCCCTACATACACACACACACACACACACACACACACACACACACAGTGGAACCCGGTTATAACGACATCCATTTATACGACACTTCGGCTATAGCGACAGATATTGTGGTACCAATTACTTCCCCACTGCTAACCATAACATTAAACTGCTCGATTAAGACTAAGCTCCCTTTATAACGACACAAATATTCAGACCTTTTCATAACGATATAACCGAGTTCAACTGTGTGTGTGTGTGTGTGTGTGCAAATATGTGTATGTATAAATATATGTATATATCTATACGTGCTCATATGTGGCAGGAAGGAAATAGACTAAGTAAAATACAGCACCACCTCTTTGCCTCTCCCTTCTCATTCCAAGCCCCGGTTCCGAATTCCCACAGATATGTAAAAATTATTGACAAAGGATGATACAAATGATGTTGACGTCAAAACAAAACGAAATTCTTATTTCACTTTCTGGCAGCTCCTTCGCCAGTTTTGACTAATGAATAATGATGGCGACTAAAGATTTACCAACGCATCACCTCAGCCACGACTCTGAAGGAATCCAGATATACCTCAAAACCACCGTATTCCGGGTCTATAAAGGTTCTGCCCCCCCTCTCTCTCTCTCTCACTGCTCACTTAAATGACCCGTAATCTACGCTTACGTCAACATTTTTCCGTACTACATGCGTAACTTTCAGCTCAAACAGTTTTTACAAATACATTAAGCTTAGTGACCAGCATGTAATGTGGCATGTTATTCCCCCTTCATACAAATTCAATTAAAAATCTATTAACATAATTAGCCGATGTGATGCTGCTTAACAGGATGTTTTCTCGATTTAACATTGATTTTTCAAATGCAGTATTTTCATATTAAACTTATTACCCGGGATCACGGTTAAACATTGACACTGCGCCACTGGCTGCACCAAGACTTCTAACACACACTTACATAATGGGCCGGCTTCCCTCATTTTACAACCGCAATAAGAGGACCCGGCTCTATCCTGTCTTCCAGCAACTGCGGCACGCTGATCTTAACCATGAGTCCGGCTAATATGGTTACCATGAACGATCCACGTCTGCATACATGCACACATACATGCGTACACATACGTTGGGTCTGCACACGGTACGGGAACAGCCACTTCTACACACTGGGCAAAAAACCACTGTCCACCTCACCAATCTCAAGTTTATCGGCTTAAACTAACAAAAAAAGTGTCCACGGTTCTCCCACACTCCGTTTCAGACTGCATCTTTAAGGGATATGTACATAACTCCACGCAGCAAAGTCCTTCTTGACAAGCTACCAGTTCCTCAGCTAGTCAAGACATTCCCCGCATTTTGTGGAACCTGAAGGTTCATTACCGTATTCACAACAGCACGCCACTTGTCCCTAACCTGGACCACATTAACCTTTTAAAGCCTAGCTGTAACTTTACATACGACCAGGTTCAACATTAAAAAATTCTACGTGGTACCCACATTGCGTTTATGTGTTTTGTACGGATCTCAGAACAAACAGCAACTTTTGCCTTATAAAACATTAAGAGACTGGTTTTTATAACCGAAGTGGAGTGTTTACAGCGCGGTACGCACTGAATCGTTGTATAAGACAGACACACTCCGTCTTTAAAGGGTTAATCCAGTCAAAGCCCTCCCACCCCATTTCTTTAGGACCCACCTGAACAATCTTTCCATCCACGCCTACGTTTTCCAAGTGACCTCTTTCCTTCATGAACCAGTAACGTTTACATTTAACAACATTCCTGAAAGTGGTCAATGACCCCTATTATTATGTGATCCCTGAGCACCTGCCATCTGCCCTAATCTCCTCCCTCTTCACGCATCTCATTAGAGTTTACAAGACATAAGCAAGAGGATTACGACAGAACCTGCTGAAAGCACAAGGAAGCTGGAACAGTGCGGTCACAGCCACTACTTTCTACGCCAACAGGAAACTTCAGTTTTAAAGTGTTCCATGGGAGAGAGAGAGCGTTCCTCTCGGACACCCCACCGAGTTCATTATTCCACATTTTGGTCCCCTCGTGCGCGAGACTAAAAGTACTACTGCCAAATGAAGCTGTATGTCAACTCTAATACGTGCAGGATCGGCCTAAGACTTGGTAAAAAATACTGGAAGCGTACGACAATTTAACAGCACATATTACATATCTGAATTCACGCCATTATGATACTGTACAACGTAACAAAATAACCATCAAGGCATAACACAATACGTTTCTCACAGGGTATTTAGTATGTCCTGTGTGTGTGTATATATATATATATATATATATATATATATATTGACTCTAATGTGACGGAACGTCTTCCCTTAAGAACACAAAAATCTGATCAACATTTTCTCACGTGTACATAGACATTCATCTATTATTTACTAATCTCAAGCAAACTATTATGCATGAACAAGGCATTCGCGTATAATATTTACTGAGACAAAATCACTATCACATTCCTGATAAAAATTCATTAAACGCTCGTTTCCATTCACGCTTCCTTCCCTATAAAATTCAAAACGCCAATTCTTTATTACTAGGCCTACATCAGTTACCGCGGATGACAATTCTTGTACATTTTCTGACACCTTGCTGCGTATCTTCATTAGTTTTGCTGCTGTAACTCTCCGTTTTCTTTTTCCCACTATCAACAGCTTATGTTTATGTACATTACCTTAACACGCCTACAGCAACACGAGTGCCAAGCGGAGGTTGCACGTATTGTGTGTATTGTACACTGTACACATGGTGTAACTGAACAGTTCTTACACAGTTTCAGGAGTTAAGGGGGGTCAAGGGGAAAACATTTCAGACAGGGGACACGTTGTTGGAAATGTCTCCTTCATATCGAAATCGGTGTTCGGTGCTGCGACTGGGAAAGACGGCAACCCTTGAGCGCTGACTTGAGGTAAATAAACTTTTTTTTTTAAATTTGTTGGTTCTCACAAATGTTTATTGGTTGCATATTGTGTGCATTATTTTAATAGTACTATTTTCAATTAATTCATAAGAACTGTTCGACGTGGCGGCTGCCGACTTCATTGCGACGCAACACGCTCTGGCGCATTCTCGCAGTGATCCCTCCTCTGTTCTACATAGTTTCAGACTGCAACGGCTCTAGCCACGAGATGCTCCCCCGCTTCCAAACGTGTCTCATAAATTAGACTCTTGAGGTGACCCCTAATATATGAAGTCAAGCGAGGCCATGTCAGTGGATCGCGGTGGCCAGGCGACAGGCCCTACACCTGTCAATCAGCGATCACGAAATGTTGCGTCTCAATGATTCCTCACAGCATGCGTCAATTGGACGAGGGCATCATCATGTTGGCACCAGATACTAGGACTGTCTAATTTCCCAGCCGCAACACCGACGCCGATGTCGGTATGAACGAGACCTTTTCGACCACATGTTCCCAATCGCAAATCGTTCCCCTTTGACCCCCCCCCCTTACAACACCGAAAGTTTGTAAAATATTCAGTTACGCCTGGTATGTATTTCACCCACTACTCTACGCCATGTTCTCTGATAATACGATCTGTAAAGCATTACCCTTCACAGGAAACGTAAACAAACATTCCATGAGACGCACAACGGCTACGAAAATAGTGTTCAAGAGGCTACCGAGAAAAAGCATATTATTTAAAATCCTTACACTTGTTGTAATTTATCATATAAGTGTAGACTCCAGCCGTTTAAAAGCAAACTATTTAACATATAGCCTATATCAAGTGATTTAACAATCAGAAACTCTGCATTTTGCCCCACAGTGCATTTACGAGTTACGTGTGATTCTCATAACAAAGATTGTCTCCCTCCAGAGCATCAACCCACTGCAACCTGCCACGCAGACGCAGTGCTGTCACATAATTATTATTTAGATAGATTTGAGATTAAAATCGTCAATACCAGGGGTAAACAAATTCCCCAAAAATCCTGATGCCACCTCAAAACTATGGGCGCCATACAGGTGACATGAAACACGAGCAGTGGTGAGGGCCGACAAGTACTGGGCGCCACCGTGCGACGTGGCACCCTCGGCTTCTTTATATAATTGCTAGTATGCGACACAAATTCTTGTCAATCTGAAGTCCGTCTTATTTCGTATTCCGAACACACCGAAAACCAGCATAAATGAATGTTTCGCCCGTTATTATATCAACAAGATTGTCATGATTCGTCACACGCTCACTAAAAATAAATTCAACTTGTTAACGGTGGAGAAGTTAAACTGATGTACCAAGTATATAAAATCCAAAGGCCCAGCGTGCATTCCAGGCCACTGTGCATCAATTCTTTCAAATATATATGCCTGTGCGGTCCAATAGCATGTATAAAGAAAACCGCAAAGCACTCAGTTAAAGGAAATACTAGAGCAGCACAGCACAACGCGTCATTTCAATGCAACAGTCGTGTTAAAACTAGCGGAATTAACCCTTTCAAGACGAAGCGTATCTGTTTTGTATAAGGACTCAGTGCGTATCGCACTGTAAACACTCTCCACTTCGGTTATAAAAACCAGTCTCTTAATGTTTTATAAGGCAAAAGTTGCTGTTTGTTCTGAGATCCGTACAAAACACATAAACGCAATGTAGGCACCACGTAGAATTTTTTAATGTTAAACCTGGTGGTACGTAAAGTTACCGCTAAGCTTTAAAAGGTTAATATGTGCAATTTCCCAGAGTGATGTTGATTTCATTTTTCTAACTACAGCACAAAGCGTAGGCATTTTACCACAGACGCGCCACCACGGTACCACAACCGCAATGCATAGTTACGTCTTCGACGACCTGCTTGTTAAGTTCCCGTACTAAAATATATAAGGACACTACAAATGTTCGTCCTTTTCGTTGATAGCGAGGAATTTACAATGAGATTCTTATGCAGGGCTTTCGATGAACTTGGTGTTTCCGGTTATCAGCTACACAGGTCCGTTGTTTCCATAACTGGATTTGCACTTAATCCCTTCATTATGCCTGAAGTACTACTATATTCCAAACGACTGTAGCGTTCTGTTCTCACGAACGCCATTCCTACTGCTGTGATCTTGGTTCCATGTCATTTTCACACAGTCCAAGTCAACGCGGATGGTCACAAAGTCCTCTAAAACTCCAGTTTGTGTGCAATTATGAAAAGGTGGGCCTCAACATGTCACTTGTTACTCCCCCCCCCCCCCCATGTGACATTTTTCGACCCTTTTTCGTTTCATGGCTTTCCCCGTTCTCGGGGCTTCACGATCACACTTATGTAGACACACCACACTCGGAAGAACTCCTCCGAACGAGTGACCAGCCCGACACAGAGACATCTGCCTGACAACACACAACACTCACAAGAGACAAACATCCAGGCGCCTGACGGGATTCGAACCCGCAATCCCACCAAGCGAAAGGCCGAAGACCCACGCCTTACAGCGCGCAGCCACTGGCATCGGCTACTACTCCCATTGCTTTTTCCTAATTCTGAATTCCTTTCAGAAATGTCTTGCTGTTTTTCCCTGTGACATACTCGTATTAACCGACATATTCAAAGCATTAACTTCTTCAACAATTTTATTATAACTAGAAACACTGCTACGAATTGGAGTCTTCCCATGCTGAAGTCACTCCGTTTGTTGTGTAAGCTGTATACCGAACGGTAAATTCGACTTCTTGATTTGCCAGGACAACCGCCTGGTCAGCTGCAAAACGTAATACGTCTAGAATCATTCACTATTTGGACTGTGCCCTTCGTTCCGTGTTTAAAATAACAAACTAAAACAACTGTACAGAGACAGGATCAGCCCCGTGCTCAGTAAAAAGAAAGCACATAATGAGTTCCAGCCGATAGCAGAAGATACTCTAGAGCACTGTGCTTTGCCCATCGGACACAACTGAGTATTACAGGCGTTAACATTTGGGATGGGGGCCGAAACGTTGGGTTTTAATTATTTCTTTTTACACAAGAGACATCGAAAAGGCCCAAATAATGAACGATTCCAAATTTGCATTCGACATTCACAATCGTACATAGTTGCAATGCGTCTAATTTTAAATTCACAGGCCATGTTTACAGCCACGCTGCAGCGTGATGTCAGCTGCCATTTTTTGATCATGTCATTCATGCAAATTATAAATAACAGAGAAGGGAGACTGCAGCCTTGACATAGGCCTACGCCTTGATTTATTGGTTTCCATTCTGAGTAGTCTGTTCCAACGTGTACTGCCAGCCATTTTATTTTACACGCGTTATATACAGCTGCAGGGACTTGATCTGGGAGCCAATCCTGTTGAGATATTGCAAGTAAACTTAGTTCGTACGTTTCTGTCGATTCCACTGAAAGGCTTTCTTGAACTCTGCAAAAGCCATGCGCGTTTATATAGTAACTCATTTTGAAATGACAATTTAAGTCAAAATATATAACCCGCATTTACCACAATAAAAATATTAGTAACATCAGGATTATATGTAACAGTGCAAGACTGCGGGTGACCGCATATTGTGCTCTTATGTTGAAAATACTTCTTTTAGGCCAGTTCTATTGTTAGATTAGGCGAGTGTGTGGGGAAGATACTGTACATGTAACTTATATACATGTATGTTGAATCTGACTTTTCAATTTCTACATGTAGAGCCAGGCGCTCCTGCCAGAATAGGTTCAAGTCATGTACTCGTTACGTCACCAATCATCGTCGCAGCCAACTTTGAAACCCGCGTCGGTATTTAATTCTACATGTTTTCGTCCTTTCTACCCCGTTCTGAAACACATTCGAATAACCATTTCCCAATTTCGAATAGTGTGCGGCGGTAGAGTTGGCCGGACGGTAGCATTCTTCACCAGTACGCACTTCTGCATGGAACTGTTCGTAGCTCGTAAGTTGTTTAATTCTGGATTGCGTTACTTTATAATGGATCTGTTGGCATAGGTTTAAGGGTTTAGGGAGGTTAGATCATGTCAGGTCAGTGGGTGATGTGTTGTTTCTACTTTGAAATAGGCTTCTTACAGTTACTACATGTCACAGATGCATTGTCACAAGTGCCTTCGCTAATGTTTCACATGTCCATTGCCCGAACCAACTTCGACGCAAACATGGGTTCATACGTCGGCGTCGAGATTTATTTTCGTCCTATTCTGAAACTATTCAACAAAAGATACACCACTCCATACCGAAGTACAGAGGGGCGCATGAGAAAGTAGCCCCACCCACGGATAAGGAGAGTCGCATTGCTTTACGTCGCTGCCGGTGGAGACCATTTTCAGCACAACCTCTAAAATGCTAACACTAACTAACTAACTAACTAACTAACTCCACGGAGCAGAGGCCTTCTTGAGAAGCTAACAGTTTCTCAGCTAGTCAAGAAATTCCCCGCATTTTATGGAACCCGAAGGTTCATTACCGCATTCACAAGAGCCCGCCACCTGTCCCGATCCTGAGCCAGATCAATCCAGTTCATGTCCTCCCATCCCACTTCCCGAATATCCATCTTAATATTATCCTCCCATCTACGCCTGGGTCTCCCAAGTGGTCGCCTTCCCTCGGGTCTCCCCACCAAAATCCGGTATGCACCTCTCTCCTCCCCCATACGTGCCACATGCCCCGCCCATCTCAGTCTTCTCGATTTGATTACCCGAATAATATTTGGTGATGAGTACAGGTCATTAAGTTCCTCGTTATGTAGTCTTCTCCAATCCCCTGTCGCCTCGTCCCGCTTAGGCCCAAATATCCTCCTCAGCACCCTATTCTCGAACACCCTCAGTCTTTGTTCCTCCCTCAGTGTGAGAGACCAAGTTTCGCATCCATACAGAACAACAGGTAAAATTATAGTTCTGTATACCCTAATCTTTGTGTTTTTGGATAGCAACCTGGAAGACAAAAGATTCTGCACCGAATGATAGCAAGCATTCCCCGACTTCAATCTGCTCTTAATTTCTTCATGAATGGAGTTTCGATTCGTTAGGGTTGCTCCCAAATAGCTGAATTCTTCCACCCTTTCAAAGGATTTATTATCTATATTTATGTTGTGATTGTGAAAATGCTAACACTCATTACTAAAAACAAAATGACTTTCAAATTGTAATATAACATGTTTCTTTTATTACTAATAGAACAGTTGTGGTGACGGTAATTGATTTACTGAATAGAACTCTTATTAACACTGACACTATGACTGGACTCATTTTTTGGTGCGCCACTCCTATATCTGTACCGATAACGTCATGGCTTCATGTTCTGATACCTCGAACTTCTGATACCGCGCGTTCGTTTCTGCACGAGTCTGCTCATTCCCTATGTTTGGTTTGTGTTGCTTTACACTGGGTTAATTGACACGGTTCTGGCATGCCCAAATCAAAGGCAAACTGTCATGTAGCAATAAACCAGTATAAAGCCCTACAATAAAAAGAATATGCCACTATGCGAACTCAGCGCGTCGGTTTATTGGCCTGCGACTTCAACGTCTTCACGGGCTAGACAACCACTGGCCTTGGTTACGATATAGGTCTCAGTTACATGGTTGTTATCCACCAGGTGTCAGCTGTTGGTTCTGCAGCCCAAGTCCATCCTGCCTCCTATCCAACGGGCACCGAGGAACACTTCGCCGGAATTGAAGTGGCGCGGGCTTGAAGCTGACTCACGTGTATCTCATGCCGGGGTTAAGAATGAGTAGAACTGTATCTGCACTTTCCGAAATGCCTTTGTGCACTCGCAAAGGGACGGCCAAACTGGAACCTAAAAACTCAAAAACACGAAAAAAGTATGGCGGAGGTGCAACGCCCGTAGTGGCAACACACAACCACACACGAAACGAAAGACTTACGAACTTCTTTTTAATTCTGGAAAATAGCCTAATACAACTGACAAGTGAAAACTAAACGTTCAGCGCTGTAGTTAAAAGTCACGCAGGACACTCCTAAATACGACACTGTGCAGCTCGGTGGACACGTACCAACGTACCGGTGGAAATCCCTGCCTCCATCACCCTTCTACCCTGAAGATACAGGCAGGGCTGTGGAGTCGGAGTCGGAAGGAATTTTGAGTTAAGTCGGATTGCGACTCCGACTCCGACCTCGATATAAAATCTTAAATAGATACTAACTCCAGTAACCACTAGACTTATGTATAGGTCATAAGTCTAAAAAGTAGCCTGATGATTCACGTGGTGGTGATGTAATGTCTTATGGTACCATAAACCATTCGAGGAGGTTTACCCTTATTAATACACATTGAGCTTTTATGACGGAGTCGGAGTAGGGGGTTTTGTGTACCAAATTCACAGCCCTGGATACGGGCAGCGGGTTCTTCACAACAGTTCGTACCGGTCTGCCCCACTATGGTCACATCCCAGAAGACCCTAACGAATGGTGTAATTTCAGACTAAAGTGCTGCTAGCTCACTCGACACACCGCACACCATTCCTAAAACAGACTTCAACGACAGAGAAAAGAAAGCAGCCAAGTTTGAAGAGGTGAAGTGTTTCGGTAAGCGACTGTACAGCAGGCAGATACCGCATGAATACAGATGAGTGTTGCTAATTGAAACGGCAGTGACGACTACAGCACACGACAATGAATGGGACCCCATCCAGCCAACTAGACTCCTCTCCCGAATACATCTTCCTCATTCCAGCACCACACATGAGAGCCCAAACGATATGTGGGCCCTACCAGAACCACATAAATCTGTACCGTGCGTTTTGCCGTTCACTTACACGCGCCGTCCCCTAAAATAAAGAAAAAAAATCGCGTCCTGACGGCTATTTTAGCTACACCAAGCACTACTAATGACATTTACAAAACTTGCATCTTTACCTAAAAGCTGAGGTCCAGGATAACTCAGGCGGTGCAGTGAGCAGGCTTATGGGATGGGTGACCGAGGAATCTGGATTCGATTCCCGGAAGATGCATCACATGCTCCTCTCTAACAAGGCGTCAAGACTGGCTCTGGTACCCACACAATCTCATCTCAAACGGGTAGCGGAGTCTTTACCGGGCGTAAAGCGGCCGCGGCGTGAGGCTGACCTTCCACCTCAATCTTGCGCGGAGATTAAGAACGCGTGGAGCCATACCTCCGCTCACAATATATTTAGTTACAGCGCATTCAAACTCTGACAATATGGATCTAAGAAAGTGAAAGTATCAGAATAAAGGACAAAACGGCATGGGCTTTGTAATCTGTACTCCTCATAAAATACTGTTTCGTCATCAACACCATGTAGAACAGAAAGGCAAAATACGAAGCATGAATGGTGGGAATCAAAAATGCATACACAAACTTTTGGTCGTGAAATGTCAAGGAAATAAGCTACGTTGGATGTATGGACACAGATTCAAGGATAACAGCGAAACTGATCTTACCTAAATAAGAGCGAATGTGAGAAGAGGGGGAGTGCTTCAGGATAACACGTAACGGTGGGCTTTTGTAAGCGCAGTAATACATTTCCGTTTACACAAAAGCAATAGAATTGCTTTCCAAGGAAGACACTCTACCATGGAGATCGTTAGTTAATTAGTTAATCAGTTAATGTATTAGCTGGTTAGTGAGTTGTATACGAAAGACAGCTTTGTGAAAACATTCCGCAGTTCCCACACTTTCATGCTGCAAACTGGATATCCTGAATCTGTTACCTACTGTAATGCAAGATTTAATTTCACCACAGTTTCCTTTATTTCACCTCTCATCCGCCATCAAAAACGTCCCATCAGACGTCTCACACATGTGGACCGCCAGTTAATTTCGTGCGGCCCTTTCACTGATATTCTTGCTACAGAATGTGGTCCGGATCTGTGTCGAAGGTCCTTTTCAAAGAATAAAACTGGTTTTCGCCAGGAGCCATTAAAGCTTAAACAGTCCTGTTATCCCTGGATGGTAATATGCAACATACTTCAGCAAATAGATTACAATAAAAGAAAATTTTAAATTCAGTAATTATACTTCAGTTCTGTTGGTATGTTCAACTGTAGACAAAACACAACCTGTTTATTGCGGACCTCCTTACATTTCAAAATTATTCGTTCGGCCCGTGTGCGACTGCAGACCCATATGCTAAACAGTTCAGGGACATACGAGTATATTGGGACTTCACCGCCACTTGCACGAACAGCCTGCTAACAACAAGAAAGCCTGCACAGTAATCTCTCCACACAGACGTAATTAAGGGAGCCATCGTGAAAGGGCCAGTGCAGAGACAGCCGCCCGACTAGGCTGGCGTATCGGGCAGCCTCCGTGAGCGCATCTCTGTGTCTTACAATCTGTCAAGTCACTTACTTAATGGCAGTTACTGCCTCGCCCACACGAGTCATATGTGACCAGCATTCGTAATCACAAGCACTATGATGAGCTGATACAAGGCCTGAATACGCCGCAGCGACATATTTCTTTTTTTGTTTTTTTTTTGTTTTTGTTTTTGCTTGTTTTAATCGTATTTCCTGAATGAGGACGGAATTATACCCCTATCCCGTATAGTTTGTCACAAGAGCAGAGAGATAACTACTCTGCCACGGCGTGTTTTACTGATACCTTGCTGTGGGAGTGTAAACGCCAGTCCTCATGTTGCTGGCTTATACAGCGTAGGCTGAAATTCAAACTTCAACAGCCGTTACTATGCAAGCACAAGTTCATACCAACTAATGCACTGTTATTATTGAAAATGTTCTGATATTACAAAACTTATTTCCGACATGTTTCGATCCCCATTGGGATCATTTTCAGGGATATTTTTAAAACTAAAATGACTCACACAGCGTAGTACTATATTGTTATAAAATGTGTATAAAAACAGATGGATTTATATGCAGGTCACATGTAGAAGTTTTCTTTTTACTGAAAATATTAAAAACACTAAATCAGTTAAAATACAAATATGAACAAATATAGCGGAGTTTACATACAAATTAATGAATATGTTATTATTTCTCTAAACAGCATCAGTGGCTGATCCTCATAATGGATATGCTGTTGAATATCTAAGTACAATTCAAATGAATTTCATACTTCAAAAGCTTAAGATTATTTTGACGTGTCGCCTTACATTTCTAGATCTCTGCACCAAACAGTTTACAGCACCACAATAACTTTGTTAAAAACAATTCTAATTTTTGGTATTAATGTTTGGTAAGATGTAACGACTGCAGTATGCCTCTACTCGCCCTGTATGCCTTCGTGGCGTGTACTGAGACAAATGTACTTCTATATTTCCTTCCTTTAAAATTTTTTCCGCTTTTATTATTTTTTCAAAAATCCAGGGGCGAAATTACTTCCCCTTCCCCGCCTCCATCCCCACCCCTGCTGGTGCCCATGAAGATATAACAGATATACGAATCACCGACGAATCACCAGGGACATATCAGTGAGAAATGTGCAACAAGTCACCATAACAACACATTATAACGACCGCAAAGACAAACAGAACCATTCAGAGCCAGCGAAGACAAATACTAGGCAACATTACAGAGAAATGCGACGAAGAAAAACAACGTACGTTCCTCACGTCCCGACAAGTATGTGTTGGTGCTAGCCTGCTGATGACTGTGATGAGCTCAACGAATGCTATGATCAAGTGAAGTAATAGACTAAAAAGGAAAAAAGACATGCCGTAAGTACCCAGTAACACTTTAAACGTACAAACTATTTTAAAAACATGTGCTGCATAATTGCAAGCGCTCTTCACGTGTTTGTCTCAAGACTAAATAAAGCAAATCAAAGGCTTTGGAGCGTACGATCAAAGAAAAGTGTTCACTAGCTTTTTAAACTCTATTGGTAACTCTCACTAGCTTTTTAAACTCTATTGGTAACTCTCACTAGCTTTTTAAACTCTATTGGTAACTCTCACTAGCTTTTTAAACTCTATTGGTAACTCTCACTAGCTTTTTAAACTCTATTGGTAACTCTCACTAGCTTTTTAAACTCTATTGGTAACTCTCACTAGCTTTTTAAACTCTATTGGTAACTCTCACTAGCTTTTTAAACTCTATTGGTAACTCTCAAACTTTCTCTGCGTACAGATCTCTTTCGTGAACTATCCTCGTGAACCCTTATACTCGCCTCTAAAACGCACGTGTGCTGTCTCTCTTTCTGGGGACGCCTTATAGTTCAAAGTCCAAATTTCATTACCACACATAAGCGCTGCTCTAATATGATGTTATACAGAGTGTATCTAAAATGACTGGACGAACTTCAGGTGTGAGTTCTCCACATCAAAACAGTGGGAAAAGTTCATATCAATATACGTCCGCAAACAGTGGTCGAGGTACAGTCCCACAACGATTTTTATCTGGGTGGCCACTTTAAAATCCTAGTGTACTCAAGCCCAATTGAAAACGAACAGACACTTTACCAACGCATTTTTCATGTGTCTCAAACAATTCGAAACCGCTCCGGTACCTTTGCAAGGATGCAACAGTCCATGATCAGATGTCTGCATGCGTGCAATGATTCAGGTGCAGGACATTTTGAGCATTTGTTGTGTGCTGTAACTTGATAAACGATAAGAACCCAAAAGTTACTAAATTTGGAACGTGTGCTGTAACTGTATTATGTCAACTGCAAGTAAAATGTTACATGCTTACGGTATTTATTGTCGAATGTAATCTCTCAATTACACCTCCAAAACCACTCATTTCAGGACATATGTTTATATGAATTTTTTTCTCTGTTCTGACGTAAAGAACTCACTCTTAAATACTGTCCAAGCGTTTTAGATACACCCTTTATAGGTACCATTTCGTATCACCTAACATTTGTATGTCAAAATTCGCTTTAAATTATACCGTGTATTTCATGGAAACAATTAACTTACTTCATGCAGCAGAGTCCTTCTTAAGAAGCCAATCGGTTCTCAGCTAGTCAGGAAAATCCTCGCGGTTTATGGAACCCAAAGGTTCATCACCGTATTCACAACATCCCACCACCTGTCACTGCCCTGAACCAGATAAATCCAGTCCACGCCTTCACATCCTATTTCTTTAACATGTATTTCAACAGTAGCCTTGCATATATGCCTGGGTCTTCCACGCGGTTTCTTTCTTTCACATTCCCTCAGCAAAGCCCTGAATGCATTTCCTTTCTCCCCCAGGCTTGCCGCATGCCCTGCCTATCCCATCCTCCACGACCTTGCTACACATTTGGCGAGGAATACAACGTATGAAGCTCTTCACAATACTCCGCAGTATCCTCATCTTCAACCGTCGAAACATCCAAGAAGAATCTTCTTCGACATTTCGACCCTTGAAGATGAGGACACTATGCTGCTTCGGAACGTCGGGAGCCGACTACCCACAGGCGCCTCTTCAAATCCATGAAGAACTTCATCCTCCAGTGTATTGCTATATAAGTGGAAAATCTCGGGCACAAAATATTTTTTCGTTATAAGTCCGTTCCACCTGTCTCCAAACACATCGTAAATCTGTAAGTTTCTACCGAACGTTTTAACACAGACTTGTGACCGTCTTGCCTGTACGCTTCTCATTCCTTTCCAACTATTCGGCCACTTGCAGTACAAGTAAAGGTAAAACTGCTCCTATCCAGCCATGAAGGCATATAGCGGAAGCAAAGGTACAATTACACTCATTCTTAACCTGGACACTAGATGGAAGTGAGTGGTCAATTTCACGCTCCGGCCGCTTTATCCCCAGAAAATAACCCAGTTATGCACTGAATATGAGGATGGGTGGGCCCCAGAGCCGGTCCGGACGGTTTTGGAAAAGAGAAAATCCCTTGTCCCTATCGGGATTCAAACCCCGCACTATCCCATAGCCTAGTCACCATAGTGACTACGCTATCCTGGGTCTAAACATCCTGCAAGATTATTAAAAATGTATATTAAATTACTATCCGGAAGGGGTGAAGTCTGTACAAAGACAGAAAGAGGAAAAATTCTCTGCTTCTAGCCGGAATTCGAACCTCGTTTCGCTTCTTTAAAGGCACAAACTTAAAAGGCAACGAGAATAAAGTATACGACCTACAATTCTCACTCGAATTTAAATTTGACACCTCCCTCGACACCCTATGTTTGTAACATATATATAGATATACAGACACACATATAAGGTAAGTATCAATATCTTCTTTGAGCAACAAAGATTAAATATGCGAACCAAACAGCTGAACAGTGCGTGAAGTTAAGTGTGCAGTGGGCCAGACAGGCATGACAATAGTTCATTATAAACTCATCATACAGCATAAAGGATGGGGCGGACGGGCAGACTCCACAGCGACGTGACTGCTAACAATAGATGATCGAGCCTTATTCCTCGGTCGAGAAAGATGGTGATTATTGCACAGGTACGAACTGTAATCCCGGGGACCAGTCATATTGTCTGTTGCTTTCACCTCAGTAACACCGGTACGGCGAACGCAGACCTGACTAAGGACATTCATCGAGCAAAGCAGTTTACTATATACTACTTGGGCCTAAGAGGGACGAGGTAACAGGGGAGTGGAGAAGACTACATAAAGAAGATATTTATGATTCGTGCCACTCACCGAGCCTTATTCGGGAGATCAAATCACGAAGAGTTAGATGGGTGGGGCATGTAGCACGTAAAGGAGACAATAAAGATACATACAGGATTTTGGTGGTGACTTGGAAGACCTAGGCCTAGATGGGAGGAAATATTAAAATGGATCTTCAAGAAGTGGGATGGGGAGGTATGGACTGAATCGATCTGGCTCAGGAAAAGGACAGGTGGCGGGCGCTAGTGAATGCGGTAATGAACCTTCGGGTTCCATAAAATGCGGGGAATTTCTTGACTGGCTGAGGACCTGTTAGCTTCTCAGGAAGGACTCTGCTCCATGGAATTAGTTAGGCACTTCACCACATAGCACGTCGCCTTTAACAGAAAAGTGTCGAGTCCATTGTCCGCGGACAACGAGACCTATACTGACGGAGTTATCCTCAATCAGCACACAGTATGAATTGCGCTAGGGGCTGGATGACCTACGGATCGAGCTTCGATTCCCTGCAGGGTCAGAGATTTTTCTCTACTCCACAGCGTCCAGACGAATGTTACAGCCCTCCCTCTAGTCAGTCCAATACATATGGGTGCAAAGCGGCGGGAATGTGACGCTGACCAGCGTCTCCATCTAGAGCAGAGCTTAAGAATGCGAGAAGCTGTACGCAATCTCCCCACACATCTTCATGCCGTCACGCTTAACCTTTTAAAGCCTAGCGGTAACTTTACATACCACCAGGTTTAACACTAAAAATTCTGCGTTGTGTCCACATTGCGTTTATGTGTTTTGTACGGATCTCAGAACAAACAGCGACTTTTGCCTTATAAAACATTAAGAGACTGGTTTTTATAACCGAAGTGGAGAGTGTTTACAGCGCGGTACGCACTCAGTCCTTGTATAAAACAGACACGCTTCGTCTTTAAGGGTTAATTAACATTCTGAAGCCTAGCGGTAACTTTATGTACCATCAGTTTTAACATTCAAAAATTCTACACGGTGCTCACATTGCATTTATGTGTTTCATACGGATCTCAGAACTAACAGCAACCTTTGCCTTGGGCAGCATTAATATACCGGTTTTTATAACTGAGTGGGACAGTGTTTACTGCGCGGTACGCACTGAATCCTTATATAAAACAGACAAGTTTCGTCTTTAAATGGTTAATCACAGGGACAACTTTACCTTTGCGAGTCTTGGGATTCTCACAGCGGTGTAATTGGGAAACCCTTTTTAAGCGCGTTCGTGTAAGTCGCGAAAAAGTGTCTATTACATTCGTCATGTCTGTCTGTCTGTCTGTCTGTCTATCCGCATGTATCAGCGCGACTCCCACAGAATGTATTTTCGTCGAATTTGACATTGGAGTTTCTACGAAACTGTGTCGAGAAAATCCAAATTTAGTTCAAATTAGACAAAAATACCGGGCACTTTACGTGACGACCTAAGTGTGTTTTACACAGCTGGCAGCGACACAGGTAGCGCAACAATACAGAAGACGCAATGCTGTGCCGCCGTGACAACACTTTCAATATTTATTACACTGCTGACAGCGATGCATGTACGTCAGCAATACCAATGAAACGCACTGCTGCGTTTGGTGCGTTTCCATGGCAGCAATGATTACGTGAAAGCCGCGCCACTGGCTAATTACCTGGTGGCTCAGCGTCATATACTAAAAACGAGGTCCTCAACTTTGGTTTTTTGTCTTATGGCCAAGCAACTGTCACTAGCTACTGAATCCTAATCTTTGTCCACGAGACTGTAACATTTTCCGCACCTTCTTTACGCTGCGTATGGGGAAGGATGACGACAGTCCGAGTTCAACTAAACTTTGATAGATATGAGAGCAATTTTTAAAAAGCCATTAAGCCTCATCAGATAGCCAAGAATTTCCCGGCTTTTGTGGAAGGGAAGTTCATTACCGTGTTCACAAACAGCGCACTACTTGACTCTAAACTGACCCACACAAATCCCGTCCACACCCTTACACCCAGTTTCTGCAATATCCACTGCAATACTGTCTGTCTGCCTAGCATGTGATTTCTTTTACTTTCCAACCAAAGTTTTACACTATTACACTTCCCATCACCCCATGCGTACCTCTTGCTCCACTCATCTCACTGCCTTTGTTTTATGACGCTAATAACATCTGGTGAAGCGTACAAATTACGACGCCTCCTGTTGCCTCCTCTCTCCACAATCCATACATTCTCAGTACAGGGGTGGGCAAATCCCAGACGCCAGGCCTCCGCGGCGACTAAATTTTGTACATCTATGTTAAGCACCCCGTTGTGTTACACACACACACACACACACACACACACACACACACACACACACACACATATATATATATACACAAAGCAAATTAATACCGCCACTACAACTTACATTGTATGTAGTTTCATCAACTGCTATTACATAGGCAACATGTTCAGTCATCTTCAAGCCTTCTATCGTCATTTTAAAGTGAGACTATACAATGGCAATTAATGTGTCAAATAACTGATATCTCAGTTACTTAACACGTTCGTTGCAATTGTACAGTCTCACTTTAAAATGACGATAGAAGCGTCGATCGAAACGTGTTGCCTATTTAATAGGAGATGTTGAAAATACATGAAATATAAGTTGTACTGAGGGCATTTAATTTCCTTTATATAAGCATTTTCCGGTGGCGCCTAATATTTATAGCTCATCACTATGGACCTCTCTTCATGTCACCATTATGGCGCCTAGAATTTTGAGGTGACTCCAATATTTTTGGCAAATTTGTGCAACCGCTGTCTCAATGTCATAAGCCCATTTTCGATGACCGTAACAGGAAATTCGACACCGAACACTTAACAAGTGTTTTTGAGCAATCGCCAGTCGTACGCTTAAATACGCCCACAATATGGTGGAAACTAGCCAAACTTGCCACGTGTTTAACAACCATCAAACTTCGCTTTAAAATATACACGCAGACTATATGCGTAAATTGGCTAATAACACTGGGGGCAGGGGGGGGGGCAAACTTACCGTGGGTATTAGGAACTTCATTTTACAAAGGAGTCAAATTTGATCAAGGTGAAAATTGGTTCCATAAAACACATGTTCTTCATTTTCTCTTTTCTGTCCATTTTTTACTTGCCATTATTCAATTCAGTAACCAAATAAACTATACCTAGGTTGAAAAAACATTTGAGGGGGGGCATTTGCCCCCCTTCCCCCCCCCCCCCAAAGTTACCCCTATGCCAGAGACAAATGTATCGTAAAGCAAAACATACTGTAAAGTGCCCGAGGACTCCATACAGAATCTACACTTCCGCCAACAACTGTTCCTACAGTAACAACAGCGCAAACAATACAACCGAATCTCGGAGGATCTCTACTCTACTTTGAATAAGATGCATTTCGTAGAAAACAATGATATCTACCCTCTTGACTCCAAGTTACAATCGGCAACACGTCAAACCAGAACACAAAAGAAACAATTCAAACCAAAACGCCGATAACCTACGAACTGCCGCGTGTCACGCATTCAGCTTCAGATGTAAACAACAAATCTACATGTGAATAGGAAGTGTGTTCACATATGCCACCGCTATTCTCATTTTAAGCACATGTATGAAACACAGATGGGTATCAATACGGTCAAACGGCACAGTTGCCCCTTTCCACGCCATGAACGCATACAGGGAGGTTGAGGTACAGCTCCACTCGCTCTTAAACTTAGCAGCAGACGGAGGTGAGCGGTCAAGATCAAGCCCCGGGGAACAGCCCCAGTACCCAATGAATAGGAGGCTTGGTGGGCTCCAGAGCAAGTCTGGACGTTTTGGATTAAAAAATCTCTTAAACGCTACTGGCAGTCGAACCCCGGATCGTCCAGTCCGTAGCTTAGTCACTATACTGACTGAGCTATCCCCGCCCTATCAAGAAACTAGCCACATGTGACTCTTAAGGTTCTCTGAAGAGTAACAGGCCTACATAAGAAAATAAATCCAGCCAACACAGAAACAGCACATTACATGCAATGTTATCTACAGCTATGGAAAAACCGAAATTCACTCCCTATTTGATCTGTCACAATATTCTCCCTCCACTTACACTACAGAACATCCTTTCAGTCTGAAAAAGTTTTAACACAGCTGTTACAAAACATGCTAAATATGTTCACCTGTCATGGCATACATTACGTGCCCCAACGATGCAACTGCAATGTGACAGCTCACAAAATGCACAGGCAAGTCACTTAGCAACGCCGAATAAAAAACACACCACATCAAATATAGCTTTACTGCACACTCCTGTACACAAGGCCTGGCAGACACACTTTGACCTTTACAATCATCATCATCATCATCATCGTCATCATCATCATCATCATCAAAGCGGGAAGAGAAGCTTTCCAGAATTAGCAGTGGACGTGGAAACTCAATTCAAAATACACATTTTTCTCTGTTTATGAGGTGGCATGATTTCATGATAATCAATCAAATAACCTCAATATTAAACAGTACTGAAATAAACTTGCAACAATCTACATATAATATATGGACTTGAGGTTTTCATGGTGGTGGGTGTCAAGATGTGAATCTCAGCCAGGTCATCAGCCATTCTGCTGTGGCTGTTCCTTCTTATCCTTCATCCCTCTAGCAAACATCAAATATAGCGGCTTGATTATGCTGTGATTTCTTCCTTCCAAATCCTTCCCAATTCATCAGTACTTAAAAAATTATCTGACCACTTACTGCTATACAGTCTGATACACTGCCGGCATCTTAAAAAACAAAAAGTGTTCTTCTGGGACAAGACACCATACAGTATGGCATGTCCTACTCACAGTCCTCCAAAATGCTTCTGCCTACCTGCTATACTACACAGCAAAACACCTCAGAACATCCTGATATTCAAACAGACTGTTATGAAGTTGTAAGACACACAGACAACACAAGGCTGTGACATATTCCAAACACTTATATTTTCTCATATAGATATATATACATGTGTTATGCCTATTTGTTCAAAATTTGTTATTTCATAGGCAATGTATTTTTGTGGAGGTTTTATTGGTCATTGCATAAGGTCTATCAACCATTATTTCTATATATACACAACAGGGCCCAGATTTGGATGAATGATCGCCACCCACAGCATACAAAATTGAGACTGATATTCATAAATTATACACCACGTAACTTGGCTTGAGGAATGATACAATTCTTGGTTTGCGGATATGGTCTTCTGGGAAGGTTATGCACTGAGTAGTGGAGTTAACAAATCATGACATTTTGAAGGAACATAATACCTCCATCTTTACAGTCCTAAAAGAATTCACTTGGGACCTCTCAACCCTTGGCAGAAAAAACACTACATTCCTTCAAAACATTGGGATCTGTTAACATCTCTAAACACCACAGCATCTCAAGAAGACCAGAATCCTTAACAAATACACTATGAAACCTCAAATCTCACTGAGTTCACAATTTGGTTGAACCTGTTTCAAAAAGACAAGTAATAACATCATGCTCAAGATGGACAAGGATTCATACCAAACGCATATATGTGTTTCAATTCATACCAAAGCAGTGAAGACTGTGATAATGATACAAACGTAAAAACTTATGAAAGAAGAATAAAAGACACATTAATGCCAAATGTACTTTCAAATACCAGTATCTTAGTCACGGGTAATGCTCTATACTACGGTGTTCAGGAAAATCCACCTGCAACATTAGACTGCAGTAAAAATGTAATAACATCCTTGACACACTGCAAGAACAAACTGACAGTCACCTAGAAGAACACAGTTACGCAATTTTGTGGCTACCACCATATCCATCTGCACTCAGCCCTGCTCAATTAACAACAACCAGGGTGCCCAGAGAAACATCAGCTGCAAAATGGAGGTATAACACCTCCTGTGTCTTTGATACTTTGCATATCTCCACTGAACATGGACAGTGACAAAGACATAGCATGATAATGATGTTTCAGTACTGTAAAGGCGTAATGTTAAGACCTTCTGACATTCAAGAATCAATTGTTCACCTATAAACCTACTGTCATGTGTTGTGGTGCAGTACCAAATACACTACACTGTAAGTAAATCTGTCCCTATGCATGCCGAAGGCATACGGAGAAGTGGGGGTAAACATTCATGCATTCTTAAACTTTGCACTTGATGGAGGTAAGTGGTCGCATTCACACTACAGGCACTTCACTCCTGGGGAAACAGGCCACAGTACCCACTGAATAGGAGGCTGGGTGGGCCCTAGAGACCTCCTAGATACCAACCTCTCACCCCTGCTGGGAACTGAACCACAGTTTCTATCATTTAGCCTGTAGCTACAGCAAGCTGTTGAAAGTTATATTTCATTATGCAATTAAAATCAATATATTACAACACACAATTAATTGCGGTGTGTCACATTTCATCAAAGCTAAAAAGTCACATATCACCAGGTATTGATCAGATTCCAACAGAATTGATTAAAGCAGGGGGTAGGATTATTCGGTCTGAAATCCATAAACTTATTATTTCTATTTGGAATAACGAGGAATTGCCTGAGGAATGGAAGGAGTCGGTCACTGTGCCTATTTATAAAAAGGGTGATAAAACAGATTGTAGTAACTATCGAGGCATATCACTTTTGTCGACTACACACAAAATTCTATCCAACATTCTTTTGTCAAGGTTAACTCCATATGCAGAGGAAATTATTGGGGATCATCAGTGTGGATTTCGACGTAACAGGTCAACCACTGATCATATATTCAGCATTCGTCAAATACTTGAGAAAAAATGGGAATACAATGAGGCAGTGCATCAGCTATTTATAGACTTCAAGAAAGCCTATGATTCAGTTAGGAGGGAGGTCTTGTATAATATTCTCATTGAGTTCGGTATCCCCATGAAACTAGTAAGGTTAATAAAAATGTGCCTAAGTGAAACGTATAGCAGAGTTCGGGTGGCAAACATTTATCTGACACATTTCCTATTAAGAATGGCTTCAAACAAGGAGATGCTCTGTCGCCATTGCTTTTCAACTTTGCTTTAGAATATGCCATTAGGAGGGTTCAGGCAAACCAGGAGGGCTTGAAATTGAATGGTACACATCAGCTTCTGGTTTATGCTGATGATGTTAATATATTGGGTGGAAGCATACATAGTATAAAGAAAAATGCAGAAGATTTAATGATTGCTAGTAAGGAGATTGGTCTAGAAGTAAATGCTGAGAAAACTAAGTACATGGTCATGTCTCGAAATCAGAATGCAGGACACAATCACAACATAATTATAGATAATAAATCCTTTGAAAGGGTGGAAGAATTCAAATATTTGGGAGCAACCCTAACCAATCGAAACTCCATTCATGAAGAAATTAAGAGCAGATTGAAGTCGGGGAATGCTTGCTATCATTCGGTGCAAAATCTTTTGTCTTCCAGGTTACTGTCCAAAAACACAAAGATTAGGGTATACAGAACTATAATTTTACCTATTGTTCTGTATGGATGTGAAACTTGGTCTCTCACACTGAGGGAGGAACAAAGACTGAGGGTGTTCGAGAATAGGGTGCTGAGGAGGATATTTGGGCCTAAGCGGGACGAGGTGACAGGGGAGTGGAGAAGACTACATAATGAGGAACTTAATGACCTGTACTCATCACCAAATATTATTCGGGTAATCAAATCGAGAAGACTGAGATCGGCGGGGCATGCGGCACGTATGGGGGAGGGGAGAGGTGCATACCGGATTTTGGTGGGGAGACCCGAGGGAAGGCGACCACTTGGGAGACCCAGGCGTAGATGGGAGGATAATATTAAGATGGATATTCGGGAAGTGGGATGGGGGGGCATGAACTGGATTGAGCTGGCTCAGGATAGGGACAGGTGGCAGGCTCTTGTGAATGCGGTAATGAACCTTCGGGTTCCATAAAATGCGGGGAATTTCTTGACTAGCTGAGAAACTGTTAGCTTCTCAAGAAGGCCTCTGCTCCATGGAGTTAGTTAGTTAGTCACATTTCATCTTATGAAGGCTCTTGAATGACCAACATAATTCAGCTAAAACAGACCCCTACCCTTCCTCACTTTTTCAAATTTCCCTCATGGGCCATCCAGTAAATAAGTCTGAAAACATGGGCTACATGAGTGTCTGAAAACAAAATGTTCACGAAACATCAGACTAATGTAACTATGCAATTCACAATACTACACAACAAACAACAACAGTCCATAATTTTTCTAAAAATCTAGAAGCCGCCTCCAAATTCTAGCTACCACAAGGGTAACATGAGACAAGCTCCAGACTGAGAACTCACAAGTATGGAGTGACCTATGAACTTTGCCATTATCTGGTGCTTTCTGCTCAGTGTGTATGAACTGATACACATTTCACTATGTAAAGAAAAACCTGCCATAATGGTGCTAAAAATATTAGCTGCCAGGGTACAAAATTTAGTCACCTCGGAAACCAGGTTCCCAGTATTTGTACAACCCTGACAAAGAGATCTGTGGTTCAAACACAGGACACCTAATATTGTCTGAGCAACTGATAGCTCAAACACTATGCAGAGGAAGGCATCTGATTAAGATAAGAAGACAAGAAATGCATAGCACAGTTTTTGTGGAACAACAACTATTTGGAGACCAAGAAGAAGATTAAAAGTTGCCATTATGCCACATGTCTGTGAAATAAGTTATGAGGATGGGATGAAAGATGAAAGGTACACAGCAGCAGCAGCAGTGTTGAACTTGGGTTTCTAATACTGATCAATGACTAATGACAGCATGACTTAAAAGAGTAACATTTGTCACAGTTATAGATAAAGATATGACAAATGTGAGCAGTCAAAGGACATGAACAGATCTTACAATAACAGTTTAATGCAAGTGGGAAAATGGGGTGACAAAAATGGTCCCAGGTCTAGATGAAATGAGAGGGGAATTGCGAACACACACACACACACACACACACACACACACACACACACATAAACTTAGATGAGATTAACACGTGACAGAAGATAGTAGTTAATTTAGATAAATTTTTGCCATTAGTATTAAAAATAATGGACATGCACATATATTTTCATTTACAATTCCATAGATCCAGCTAGTGGCAAAAACCTGGTATTGCAAGTTGCACCCAAAGATAGAAATGAAACTCAACTAATAAATTTGAATTTGAAAGATAACAGTTTAATAGCAATAGCTGCCAAGCATGACAAAGCAGGAAAATCCTCAATATTCTGGTCTGCAATCTTTGACAAGTTAACTTCCAGGCTTTTGCAATTGTAATTATTTTATTCATTTTCTTCCAACCATAAAATCGAAGCGACATAAATTAACATGATGATATTGACTCAATGAGCAGCTTCGTTTATTTGTGCCTTTCACTTGGTACTGTAGCAGGAATAAACCGAGGAGATTAGGACAAACAGGTCATGTAGCATCCATGAAAGGACAGGAAATACAAAAAACATTTTGGATGGTAAACTTGAAGAAAACAGACTTATTAAAAGCACTGGACCAAGCAACTCATAAAGAAAGCTTAGAGCGTAAGGATATAATGTTCCACAGGGTCTGGATCAGAAAATGGCTGGATATGAGTGGTCAGCTTCAAGCTTCAGCCACTACAGACCCAGCGAAAAGAGATCTTGGTAATATTAAACATGAGGCTGGCAAACAAAAGTCCTTCCATATATACCTTTATTTGTAAAATTAATTAATTCATGAAGCAGACACAATAGCACAGACACTATAGTACCAGGCTACAAGCTGGACTGAAGAACCATGTTTTGAATCCCAGCAAGGCCAAGAAATTCTTTTCCCCAAAACACCAGACCAACTCTGGACGCTGCATCTGTTTCTACTGATACCAGGGGCACAGCTGATGGAGTACAAAGCTGACCACTCACCTCCATGTAGTACTAAGGTTAATGATTGGGACAGCATATAGCAGTCATTATTCCAATAATTACAACCGATTCCTGAAGCAAGAAAATAAGTAATGGAACTCATGCACAGCAAATACAGCAAAATCTGTACCGCATATTTGACAGCGGTGACCTCCAATGCTCAGTTAGAATACATCCAGAATACAAAATGTTGAACTCAGTACCCATTCTGGCCGCATGTTGCACTGTATTTTGAATCCTTGTTTCGTAAGTGTCGCACGCAGAGAAGGGGGCCCCCCCCCCCGTACCATAAGTCTAAAACTATCTGCACGTTTCGCCTTGCCCCGATGCTGAAATGTTCCGATTTTTTGATATGTAAAATAGCAAACATTACAAATGTATTCGTCGATACCTTTCAAAATAATTGGTAGAAGCACGGGGAGATTCGGCATCCTAATGAACACAACATAATGTGTTTTCGACAAAACTGAATTTGAAACATATAAGAGTAAGTCGTTCTTACCAGTAACATCTTGAGATGCTGTCGTAAAAAATTTTTGACACAAGAACACAACTGAATTAAATTAAAAACCACCTGTATCGAGATGCACACAACTTAACACGAACTAAAGCTACCCACCATAGTAGTTACGTACATAACCAACTCACACTCTAAAACATAAATATGTTGTTGGCTAATTAATTTAGTATTATTAAATTATTTTAAGGGTATTCGGTTGCGTAATTTAGATTACCAATCCCTTTCGCTGTAATTATCAATTAACATGTATACAGTAGTAATGGTTAGTCATTTATCCGTAACAGAGTAGCCAACGCACGATGTTTTTCACTGAAAGAAACTAAACCGCATGTTTCTCAGTACTGTTAAAAACTTCGGATATTTTTCAAACATATTACATACTAAAACCAATATATGTTTACATATGTATTGTACACCTGTAAATTTTACAGAATACTTCCATGTAGTAATAGGCGTACAGGTTATATTCTAAACTTCTGGAAAGCAACACTGTATCTTGTTGGTGACCTTGGGACAATAAAATGTAACCCAATGTGGTGTCAAGATAGATAAACAGTAAGTGAAGTGCCAGGTAGAATACGACAGGATGTGATTTTAACGAATCTGCAAACGTTCTTACGTAGAATAGGATTTTTATACGTGTTTTATGCAACATTACTGAAATTTTTCACTCTTCACTTCAAGTTTATAGAGGGTGGTTAACATAACCTTGACTGAGGCAAGTGTGATGCATTGGTGCACAGATAACACTAATAATAATATCTAGTAATATATAATAAGTTTGGCTGTTGCTGATTACGATGGGAACTAACACCGGTACTGTGATGACTTTAGCAAACAGCATAATTGGCGTTGGTGTTCTTGCCATGCCATTTTGCTTCAAACAGGTGAGTGTGTTTGGACTATAAGAATAATTTGAGTTTTGCTGTGTCTGTATTTTCCATGAAGTGAAAAGTTTTTTGTGCTTCTGACATTTTGTGTTACAGTGTGGCATTATCCTTTCTATCCTGATGCTGCTTCTTAGTAGCTTCTTATCGCGATTAGCGTGCCACTTTTTGCTTAAAGCAGCCATAATGGCAAGGAGAAGAAATTTTGAATTCCTTGGTAAGTTCATAGCAGTTGTAGTATACCGAATAACGAAATTCAAATTGTTGCGCAAAACCTGTATGCAAAGTTATAATTATGCACATGCATAATATGTAAAGTGCAGTATCCTGTAGACACATTAATGAGTTCTTCATACGAATGTTTTTTAAATAATTCAGATGCCTAATTATGTGATTGATGACAATATAGCTTCAAGTTTTTTTTTTTTTGTCGTCATAGCTTTCCACACATTTGGACCTCCTGGTAAAACAGTTGTAGAGCTGTGCATCATTGGATTTCTTATGGGAACATGCATAGCATTTTTCGTTGTTGTGGGTGACTTAGGGCCAGCAATTATAGCCAAAACACTGAATATCAACAACACATCGAGCCTGAGAGAAATTGTATTAATAGGTACGTTGTTATTACAGTACTGTTCATACTTGTGCTTATGTGGAAGTGTCTAGTTGAGTAATACATTACTCATTACTGTCATTCCCTTGATTTCTAATCAGTTAAAACAAGAAAGATTTTATTTAATTTTTATTCTTAATATAAATTAATGGAGCAGGCATGTTCCTGAAACATGATAGTATCCAATGGCTGGACAGTGTGGCATCACAACCCAGAATGCCATAGTCTGAGTATGTACAAAACAATATATAAAAATCAACACAAAATATTAACTTTATCTTTGTGTGTGACATGCCTTTGTGGTATATGAACAGCAGTAAGGAAGTAAAAAAACAAATATATACATGATTGACAGCTTTTATTTCCTCACTGCTCTACAAAATATTAAATGAAGTATTTATACAGCTTCACAACCTAAATAAGATATGCCTACAAGTTAAAGTACAAACTACACAAGTACGCTTTCAGATTGTGGTCTTATGGGTTGTGATCCCTTTTAGGCTTATGCACGGTTACCAACATTTCAGAAGAACGTGCTGGCTCCATCTTCAGCATATTTTTTCTCTTACAATGAGACATTCTGTTATGTTTGAGAAAAACAAATAATTAGATAAATAAATAAAATAAATAATTACGCATCATATATTCTGATACCTGTGCCTGACTGTGGCTTTAAATAAAGCTGAAACATACATCATACTTTAGACATGAACTGTGTCATCAAAATATAATTGTGATTGACAGTCTACTGCCTTATTTATCTACGTAAGTTCTGTGTCAAGTTGTGTTCCCATATCTATGCAAATAGTAACTAAAATCGGCTCTTTTTAGCATCATAAGTCCTGTTGGTAGTACCCTTTGTAAGTAGAAGGTTTTGTCAAATAAATTACTTTCTGAGTTATTTGTCTGTTATTTTCCAGGTCTGGCAGTTTTTGTTGTCTTACCACTGGGTTTACTGAGAAATGTGGACAGCTTGAGTTCAGTCTGCACAGCCACTATTGGATTCTATCTTTGTCTTGTATTGAAGGTAAGTGCTAAATATGCCTACAAATTATCTTTGTTTACTAAACAACACTTTATCAAGTTTACAGGTTACATATCATTGAATAACAGGATCATCATGAATTCACAGGGATGTAGTAGACAGCAAAAATGGCTTATTCAGAAATTCTGTGTCCATTTAGAGTCATTTCAGCTGTAGCACTTACATTCTCTTAGCTATTAAAGTTAAACTCACACATAGAGAAAAGACACACAATAACTTCTCAAAGTGTATGTACATCATACCTTGTATTACATGAATTCATCTGTGTATAACCATAATCATACAACATCAAATGATGTTACTATGACTATTTTTGCCCAACGTGTTTCAGTCGTAAGACCATTTTGAAGGTTACGCTGTAATACATGACATTAAGTCTGTAACACACCTGCTATTGAGGTTTACATTGCAAAATTCTTATGTTTTAAATTTCAGACACTTCCTGAAAAATTGCAACATGCAGCACAGCATTTTATCACATTACAATTAATTAAAAGTACCAGAGAGCCTGGCCATTGAAGGTGCTGCTGGCAAAGCAATGTTAACCCTTTGGCACCTGATTGACCTATTGGCTGTGTGCAGTGTGATGCTCAAAGTGCTAAAAGTTGCCTAATGGTGATGGTCAATTACAGCTATTCTTATGCACAGCACTTAGGTAAATTCCAGTCTTCTACACATAACACCAGGCATTTATTAATTTCAATGCCAGAAGGTTAATCTGAGTTCAGGCAACATTCATTTAATCTTTGTTCACTAAAATCTGTCAATGTTAAGTGAAAAAGCATCATTTGAGGCAACATTAACTGAGGACTGCCTGTAGTTTTTTCCTGTTTGTAGCATTTCACTTTTCTTGCTTTAAGGTAATGGCAGAAGCTATGTCACACCTGGTCGCACGTGATTGGATGGATAAGGTGTACTTCTGGAGACCAGCAGGCATGCTGCAATGCATTCCTATCTTTTCCATGGCACTTTTTTGCCAAACGTAAGTGCCTTCACTTGACCACTTCCCAGCATGTAGCAGTTTCATTAGGATAAATAGGCATGTAAGGTCTAGTACAACGTTTCACAATTGATGTCAGTGCTATTCATTATTTATCATTCGTTCTTGCCAATAAGAAGCAGTAGTATGTTACAGCTAAAAGTGAGTTCAAGCTTTTGTAGAATCTGCCAGTAAAGTTTAAATGTTTTTCATGAGTTTTGTGGTTGACATACATTAAAAGTACCACTTGTAATATTAAATATTAATTTATTGCTTTGATGAAATAAGATATCCAGTTTTTTTAGGTACAGAGTTAGAAAGGTTAATTATTGTATATCTTATGACAGGCAATTGTTTGAAATATATGACTCCCTACCGAATGCCTCTCTGGAGAAGATGAATGGTGTGATCCGAGCAGCTGTTAATTTGTGCACTGCCTTCTACATATGTGTTGGCTTCTTTGGTTATGTTGCCTTCTGCACCCAGAATTTTACTGGTAATTATATCACTGTAAATATGTCTAATATTGGAGTTTCTGTATGAAGTCGGTACTGCTTCACTATCAAAGTGACTCATAATAGAGTCACCAATCATTCTTTCTTACATATTTAAACAGGCCTTTTTGTGTGTCTTACTGGAATGTTTGTTACACTGCACAACTATAATTCCTATTCAGTTGACATTGGGTGGTATTTTTTCCCTGAATTCTGATTTATAATATCCATCTAATTCATCATCACCAATAGAGGTGCCGGTACACCATACTGTTGCATCCCATCACAAACAAAATCACAGAGTAAGACTATATGAAACAGAAGTAGCTTGTAGAGAATATGTGTAACATGCATGGCAGAGATGCATATTGCATACAGAGTTCTGATTTAAAGAATGAAGTGAACAAAGTGCATGGGCAAGCTACACTAGGATAGAAGGATAATATTAAGTAGTATGTTGAGGAAATGAGGGGTGAGGGTGTGGACTGGATTCAGCTGACTCAGGGTATGATCCAGTGGTGGCTGTAATGTCAAAATAGTGAAGGTTTGAAACCACTCAACGTGGGGAATTTCTGTACCAAACAGATAAGTATTAGCTTTTCATGGAGGTGCTTCACGTAGCAAAAAAGGGTGGGTTAAAGAACACTCTAGAGAAATTTTATACTTATAACATTACACACCGAGAGAATCAAATCAACAACAAATATACCACAAAACCTAATATCTTGTTGAACATGTTAATTCTGAATAATCCTGATAGAAGACATCAATGGTTTAACTCTCTGTGTGAGCCTGACTATGAATTCAGTCTTAGGTTGTCAGGTGTAATGAAAACAAGTGTATATGCTGAGATCAAGAAAGATTCAATGTTGAAGACCAATCTTCTGTCAAATTACTTACTCAACATTTTGTAAAATATACTTTTAACATTAATGAATTTTGGTGAAGATATGAGCGACAAGAACAACTAGAAAATATGTAAGTAAAAAACAAACGTTTATTTCATACCTTTAAAAATTTGCTCATCAAATAATTTAATTACATTCTTGATATCTATAATCTGTTACTTTTACAGAAGATTCTGCTATATACTTTCCAAAGTTGGCATCACACATACGAGAAATCAACCAGAGTCTACATCTTACAACCAACACCTAAGACTCTACCTATTTTAATATCTATAAATATTACCCACTTTAACCATTTGTTTTTAGGAGCTAACACAAGAACTGAATATTAATATTATATTCCCAGTGTTACTGTTCAGCCACTATGGACTGTATGTAATTGTACAATTTTATTGTAAAACAAAATATTGTAAAACTGTGGGAACCACATTAACCCTTTAAAGACGAAGCGTATCTGTTTTATATAAGGACTCAGTGCGTACCGCGCTGTAAACACTCTCCACTTCGGTTATAAAAACCAATCTCTTAATGTTTTATAAGGCAAAAGTTGCTGTTTGCTCTGAGATCCGTACAAAACACATAAACGCAATGTGGGCACCACGTAGAATTTTTTAATGTTAAACCTGGCGGTACCTATAGTTACCGCAAGGCTTTAAAGGGTTAAACATCTTTATGTTTTGTATATTGCATTTTTTACCTGTATTTTAATGAATGTATATTTTTTAGCCTGATGATGGTCAATATCTAGACTTAAACATGTAGCTTGTAAGTAAAAAACACAGTTGTGTTAGATTGTTTGATATTGTTTAGCTTTTCAAGTTGGCCTCTGATTGAGCAGACTGGCTCGAGCAGTAGCACTTCTGATTTTTACTGAGGAGCAGCCCAGTTCAAGACTTGGCCAAGTCACTAGTTATAGGGGGTTTTCATGGTTTTTCTCAGGCTCTCCAGACACATGCAGGAATAGTACATTACAGTAGGCCATGTTCACTTCCTTCAATATCCTTCCCAGTTCTTACTCCTTATGATCATATCATTCATTGCTGTACAGTCTGAGTCACTGAGAAAGTGGTTAAATGAACTACAGAAAAAACAAACATGATGGAGTCAACCCAGTGGGTTTAGTCCTTATGTGTAAGATTTCTACTGCAAAACATGCTGCCATTTTTAGCCAGTGGCATGATGTGAAATAGCACACAGGAAGTGTATAATAACCTTATAAAAATCCTGTGTTACTCTATATTTTATTACGGCATAGTAGACTCATGTTCCCCTTCTCTTGTTTGCAGTCTTATACATTAAAACACATTTTGTTATTTCATATTACAGGAAATGTACTTATGAGTTTCACTCCAACTCTGATGAGCGATGTCATCAAAATGGGGTTTGTTCTGTCGGTGGCTGTGAGCTTTCCACTGGTGATCTTCCCTTGTCGAGCTAGCATGTTTTCTCTTCTCTTCAAAAGGGTAAATTTAAATATCTCTTGTTTTCTGTACCATGTATATTACATGAGTTTAGGAGTATGGACAATTGTTGTGTGTACAACACGTCCATTAACTCTCAGGAATTTTATTGCCTTGTATAATACTTGAGACCATGACTAGGTAAGAGTAATCATTATGATTTGTTTTATTAAGAAGGTTCATAGTATCTCTTGCTGTAGTAAGTATCCCCTTTGTTTTCTCATTTCCTTAGTTCATATTTGCAGTTAAAGTTTTAAAAGGAAAATGGAAAACCTGGCCTATGTTCAAACTTTAGACCATTGTTCTGTGTAGGCAGATACATAATCACATGGCTTTGATGGCCAATATGGTTTGTTGACATTTAAATAACATAAGCTGTAGATTCAGAATGATGTAATCAGCACCCATTTAAAATTTTACGACTACGTTTTAAGCTTGGTTAGTAGTCTTTAAGAAACTGTCAGTGAATATAATGTCCTATTAAGAATCTGGAATTAGCCTCCTGTTATCTGAAAATTTTCAGCTATTTATGTGTATGATCTGTTGCTAGGCATAATCAGTTAGTATGGGTATTTGAAATATTTAGCACAGCAATTGTCAGCAAAGTAATAAGCTGTCTAAGCTATGTGACTAACTGGCCCCCACCCCAATGCCAAGAAGTATAATTATCTATAAGAAATTTGAATAACATTTCCTTCGTCTTGCGTGGGAGTTCCATGGATCGCCACCAGATGGCAGGAGACAGAACTATGAGAACGGAGTTCCGTAGATGTGCACTAGATGTCAGGAGACGCAAACAAACAGGCTTTCGAATGTAATCACAAACTTTGAATGTGGTAACAGTGGACATTTATGCTCTTACGATATTTATGCTGTTACGGTAAATGATATGTATATGGAATCAAGTGTGAATGAAGGTAATACAACACCACCACGAAATTCCAGTGTTTTAAATGTGGTAATATTGGAATGCAACAGCAGTTATATGCTGTGATTCATATACAGCTGCACGTAACATAACACTATAGCATTTCAGTGTCACAGTACTGCAGCAATTGATGCACTCATTCTATTATAACATGCCTAATGCTCTTATGCTGTATAACTGCACATACTGTAGCATTTCAGTGTCACAATACTGCAGCAGTTGATGCACTCATTCTAATATAACATGCCTAATGCTCTCATGCTATTTATATAAAAATTCAGTAATGCAAAGGTATGTAATGCTTGGAATTCCATGGGCCGCTGCCAGATGGCAGGACAACTATGAGAATGTTCGAGTTTCACAGACCGCCACTAGATGTCAGGAGACGTAAATACAGAGAACTGTGTTTTGTGCGTGGTACAATCTGAGCCTGTAATATGATTCAGCTTTATTTGCGTGTTTTATATGTATCTTAGAATAAACCGCGATTCTTTCCCCATACAGCATTAAATGACTGAATTTAAAACCCTGTCGGGGTGTGTTTACTGCGCGGTACGGACTGAGCCTGTAATATAATTCAGCTTTATTTAGGTGTTTTGTCCAGATCTCGGAACAAAAAACAATTACTTTCCTGTGCAGCATTAACTGATCGATTTTTAAAACCGAGATGGAGAGTGTTTACTGCGTGGTACGACCTTAGCCTGTAATACATAATTCAGCGTAATCTCAGTCTTTAAATGGTTAATCACAAAGATATAAAATAGCAAAGAAATATTCGTAAACAATGTTCTCTTTGGTGTAACTTATGATTTAAGGTCATGCCATTGCTCAGGCAGTTAGTTACCTGCCTCCTAAGGCGGAGGCCCGTGTTCGATCCGGGCTCAGTCCACGTGGGATTTGTGGTGGACAAAGTGGCACTGGGACAGGGTTTCCCCGAGTATTTCGGTCTTCCCAGTCAATTTCATTCCGTCTGTGCTCAATTGCCAGGAAAATGACGACACCAACAACAACAACAACAACAACAACAACAACAACAACAACAACAACAATAATAATAATCTTCATCATGCGGTTCCACAAGAAGCCTTAAGGTTGCGTTGCGTCCGTAGCCTCTGCTACGGGGTTCTTCTCCACAAAAAACTTAAATCATGGTATGGGGTTTTATGTTGTGGCTTTTCCTTCAAATGCTTCAACCTTTTGCCCTCTGCAAGCAGTAAGCCCATTTTATGTACACCATAACACTGTCAGTCTCTGTCACACTCCCACATCAAAGTTTCATGGACCGCCATCAAATGGCAGGAAAGGCAAGACATTGACTTTAGTTTGACGGATGCGCGGATGGTATGTAACAGACATGACTAATTGGGGTTGCCACTTTAACTGCGTAAAGGTTCACCAGGCACTAATACAACAGTATAATATACATACGTACACATTATTCCGGTTTTCACCATAACTGTGGTCACCACTACGAAATTATAACACACATTCTTCAGGTTTCCACGGTAATTACTTAAATGTGCGTGCCTTGCCTGCCCGGATCGCGGGGCTTCCACAGTAACTGCATACATGAAGTGTTCCTTGCCCCCACGAGTCACGAGGTTTCAGATGTAACTAAGTAAATGGGTATGTCTTCCCTGCTCGGGCCGTGGGGTTTCCACAGTAACTGCATACATTAAGTGTGCCTTGCCCCCACAGGTTGCTGGGATTCCACAGTAAATACGTAAATGTGTATCCCTATACTGCCCGGGTCGCCAGGCACCAGCATACTAGTTTGAAACTAATTTATTAATTCAATTTACACCAAATTACTTGCACATGTACGTGCACCTTATTTTTTGTACAAAGAGCATTGAATGTAATCATATAATTGATCAGCAATGTGTCATACCAGTTTCTAAATACTGAGTACTTGACACACTTTTTCGTCTATTTAAAATCACCATCGTCATCATCATATTTCAAATGGACATTTAAATTTTGAAATAAGATTTCTAAACTTACATTTCTTATTGAACTGATTGAATCTTACACTTGGAGTATTTCCAGAAGATCAGGTGTGTAGCACTTCCATTGGAGAAAAAAACTTGCATCGCCTGTCTGTATAGCCTTCTCTTTCTGTTGTGAGCACCTGACATTAAAAGTTTAGACAGAGACTTAGATCATCCAAGCCATTTTATTTAGACCAAAATTGACCTTTGAAATTTATATTTTATGTCAGTATGTAATATTGTTATACGCATATTATTCTTTCCCTGAGGTCTGTTGCACACATTAGGGGGATAAGAAATGCACTAACACTATGGTCAAAATACCTCAAGGGAAGCAACCACTTGGAAGACACACAAGTAGGTGGGAGAATAATATTAAGACAGATCTTGAAGAGGTAGGAGATGTGGGTGTGGACTGAATTCATTTGATTCAAGACAGGGATTAATGAGAGCATTTTGTGGACATGGCAATGAAGCACTGATTCCATGAAGGTAGCTTCCTCATGATGGATACTATTGTCGAATCTTCACACAGCGTTAACACATTCTAACATAACTGCATGAGGTAAAGTAGGCTGTTTATTTCCAAACTGTATTTTTTGAAGACGGAAGGAACTTTACTAATCACTGTCAAATTTCTTACAATTGTCTTTCAACTGTGACCCAATTTTGATATGTGCCAACTACATATCAAACTGACTACAAAACAAACATGAATCATTTGAGTATTTTTCACTGTCCCTTCCTAATTCTGCCATTTCCAGTATGAATATTAGCCGATAAATATGAAGTGTAAGGTTCAGTGGGTTATATTTAAAGTGTATTGAAAATGCTCATGGCATGTATATAAAGGAAACTGAATGACATCATGGAAGGAACTGGTTTCTTCTCATAGTTACATCAGTCACACCATTTTTCTTCTGGCATTGTTTTCTCCACCATAAAACCCATGGTTATATGTTAGGCCCCATTGTATACACAGACATGTTCTTCAGTGAAGTTTGCTGCTCCGACTCAGTAACATCTGAAATGTTTGTGTACCATTTTCAGAAGACATAACCTATTGCATTAGAGCCCTATTCTGCACATATTATTCTTTCTTAATTTTTTCCCCCTCATATTTGATGGTTTCATGACAGAATTATTTAAAAGAAACTTCATTTTATTTTTCAGGTCCAGATGTCCCACCATGAAACACTGAGCAGCCACATTCCAGAAACACGATTTAAGTGTTTAACCATCAGCATCATATCTGTGTCACTAGCAGTTGGACTGCTTATCCCTAACATTGAGTTGGTCCTAGGGCTTGTTGGTTCAACCATTGGTGTACTCATATGTGTCATGTTCCCAGCTGTTGCTTTCATATGTATATCAACCAAGAGCAGCCAAGAGAGATTACTGGCTCAGGTGGGTGTAACAGTACATTAAGCGTCAAGTTCTTGGATACTATGAAATATAGTGTTAGTTTAAAGTGCAGGCCTTTCCCTTTCTTTGTTTCTGATTATGTAGGAGCACAATGGAAATTTGAAATTCAGCAGACACTGCATATACAGGGTGTCCCAGGAGGAATGAACCAGACTTCAGGAGGATGTTCCTTAGGTTAAGTTCAATCCATATAACCAAAAATACCTATATCCAAAGTTGAGCGGTTACGGAGATAATGGCGAGAGAAGTTTGAAAGATTTAGAGCTGTTACACATCTATTGATTACCAAATACATATTAAGACTATCAGGAGTTTGTAGTTTCTGTAATGTTAACAACTGTACTTAATATCTAATTAACATTTGAGTGATATAAAGACATTTAATTAAACTAAAAAACTTGCACTAGTTACATAAAGTCCTCCTTAGGTTTCCAGGTACTTTACATAGCTCATGACTGTTCGGCAGGATTGAAGTGCTTATTCAACATAATCGAGTGCGTGTTTTCGTATAGGTTGCTACCTGCGAGTACTAAAATACCTGTCTCACAGCAGGTGTTCAAAGTGTCCTCCTCTGGTTGCTAAGCATTTTTCAGCACGCATCAGTAGACACTGTGTAGCTGACGCAATGCTGTGTGGATGGTTGCGTATGTGCTCTGCCGCTGCAAAAATACGACGGCCAAGCGCTGCTTTTGAATCAACCTTCGTTTCGTACACTAATGCCTTCATGTGTCCCCAGAGATAGTAATCAAGAGGTGTAAGATCTGGTGACCTTGGTGGCCATGCAAGGGGCCCACCACGACCTAACCAGCGGTTGGGGAAATATTCGTCTAAATACTCCCTCACATGCCGAGTGTAATGTGGGGGAGCCCCATCATGTTGGAAGTACAGTTGACTCCTTACCACTAACGGGATGTCTTCCAGCAAACCTGGTAACTCATTCCTCAGGAAGAATTCATATGTGTCGCCTGTTAAATTGCTGTCAAAAACAAGTGGTCCTATTAACTTGTCACCAAGCAAACCACACCATACATTCACTGAAAATCTCCTTTGGAAGTTGGTTATGCTTGTTTGATGTGGATTTTCTTCGGACCAAGTATGGAAATTTCGTGAATTATTTATACCATCCCAGGTAAAGGACGCTTCATCTGTGAACAGAATGACGCTTAAGAGTTCAGGGTGTGCCTTTATCCAGTGGCACAAATTCATGTGTTGATCAAGGTCTCCTGGTTCAAGATGTTGAACGCTTCGATCATGATAAGGGTGTAAATCATCCTCATGTAGAGTTCGCCACACCTGCATACGCGACACACCGATCCGAGAGGCAATTCTACGAGTGGACAGCCGTGGACTTCTCTGAACCATCTCAAGAATGTTCTCTTGTGTGTTGACATCAGGTGCCACTTCCCTTTCAGACTGCACAGAAACACTTGGAAGACAACCAGTTTCACGCATTGTCCGGTGAACACGTGAAAATACACCCTTAGACGGAATCCTCCGGTCGGGAAAACGCCTTCGGTATTCTTCTACAGCAGCACGTGCATTTCCATCGCAAAATCCATACACGAAATGCATGTCACAATATTCGGTGTGAGAAAACACAAATGGCATTGTTACGACCCCTCACACTGAACTGTAACAGTGACAACTGTTGAGTATGACGTCACAGCAGGACTTCGCTTATCTTGACTGTCGCCTGAAGGACGGACCTGCGTAGTGCACAGATATCGCATGACGCTAAGTGGGTACAGTACGTGGAAGCGCAAGGAGACCACATTTTTCTCTCGCCATTATCTCCGTAATCGTTCAAATTCGGATATAGGTATTTCGGGTTATATCGATGTAATTAAACCTAAGGAACGTTCTCCTGAAGTCTGGCACATTCCCCCCGGGACACCCTGTGTATTTCTTAGTTGTCCATCAGCACTTAAATTATAATATTTTTTATCACCTTCCCTTGCAGAGCTTTGGCCATCCATCTGTATCACCTTCTTCATCAATCTTTTAAGTCACTGCTGCCACCTATATAACTTGTAATGCATCATGTACCCTTCATCTAATGACATTAAACTGTTTTGTAGTACAAATTTGAAAAGTACAGAGTATTGTTTCATTAATGATTAAAGAGTGTGCTTTAGTGCTTCCTGTTTCAAATTCCAGTATTTCCAATATCTGCTTACATCTGCTTGGTCATCTTATCGTGCCTGCTATCTTTCCTTCAGTACTGTGTTTCATAAGGCAGTTCCTGTGCAAGATGTAACCAATCCAGTTAGCATTCCTTATTTTTATTGTATGTAGGATATTCCTTTCCTCCTTGGCTCTGTGTAATACTTCATTTTGGACGTGAAAGGTCCAACTGATCTTCCCCATCCTTCTCAAGCACTGCATTTCAAAACTTCCAAGTTATTTCTGATCTGTTTTCCAAAGTGTTCAAGTTCCACTGCAATAAAAAGCTATGTTCCAAAAATAACATTTCATTAGTTAAGAAACTAATGACATGTTAAATTTAAGTGATAAACCTCAAACGTCATGACACTTATTAAGTGCTGTTCTTATTAAAAAGTTGCATTTTCCATTTTCTGGAATACGTGAATGGTATTAGGATACATCTGTAAAGTGTGTGCCAATAAATATTCAAAATTGTGGTGCATCATAATTTTTGTTTCAAAGGTTCTTGTCTTTGTTGGAGTCCTGATTCTTGTGCTTGGAACATATGCAACACTGTATGCAGCCAATGAGTCAGGAGATACTGACAGAAGTGAAGCTATCAGTCCTCTGCCTGACCATTTTGACAGCATTCCAAGGATGACTCTAGTACAAGTTGATAAGCCTGAGGTTGACAAAATTGTTGTGGATAAGCCAGCTGCTGTTGAGAAATCAAAAGGTACAATATTTTTAACTCTTCATATATATTTTATGTAACTGTTTAAAGTCCAGTGGTATTTATATGTACCATTTGCTGTAATGTTAAGAGGCTGTATTTTTCACCATACAAAGTATTTATATACTCCTTATGCTTTTCACAATAAATACCAATTGATTTTCGTAAACAGCATTAATTGATGATCTTTATAATGGACACAGGCTGTGTTCTCTGTGAGGTACAAACTGAATTTTTATATATAATTTAAATAAATTTCAGTCTTCAGGGGGTTTTAACATATGCATCTACTGTCTCACAAAAAGTCTTCAGGCGTGTTTGATTCTTAGGTGATGCCATTGTGTGCTAATGGGTTGCTCTGAGAATGCTGCAGAGAGCCAGAACATGTCCACCAAGAGTGACTCACTAAGCACTAGCCTGACACCAGTATTTATAGTTACAGTCTACAAGTGGTCTAAGTTCCATTCTGTTTCCATATTGGCCACACATCCACCAATTAGCGTATGGAATTCCTAACTGTCTTGTGATTGGAATTATAAGCCTCCTGTATAGTCACTTCGTACTGAAGACAGAAACAACCAGCTTCTCCAAAACAGCAACACACGGACCTATTACAATATGTTGTCATCACCAAGAACAGAAACAAGATTTATTGCTTTCTTATCTCTGCTGAAGTTATCTGACTCATTAATTTTATGAAAAATATCTTAACCCTCTGGAGCAAGAATTAAAATGCGCAGTGTACTTGCAAAAAACCCATGATTTAAATGGTTGCTTATTCCTTTGTATGTTCTTGGCTGATGACTCTAGTTTTCTCAGCATCCCATCACATGTCAACTAGAGTCGACTTTCAGTGCCAAATGGTTAAAATGCCTACTGTGCTTTTAGCTGTATGCTAAATATGACTCTTCTCACAGTGATGACTATGAAGATTTACTGTCATCTTAGATGTGACTCCAAGTAGTGTGGTAGAAACTAATCTTTTCCAACAAGCCCACTGCCTCCATCTTCAGAGTAGAAGGGGTATGTACCCTCACAATGGAGGCAGCGAGTTCCTCTGTAAGATTAGTGAATTTATACCAGACTGAATGACAGCACATCACAGATGATGATTATCATCATAGTCACCTCCATGGAAATCTCAAATCTTACATAGCAATATTAAATTTGTTTTATATTTTCACTGTTAGTGAAACCTAAAGAAAGTGCAGCTGAACCCAAGCAAGAAGCACTAGCTGAAAAGATAGACACAGGTGGACAAAATGTGCCAATAGAGCAAGTAAAGCAACCAGACATAGCGAGGAAACCTGATGTTCGACAAGAACCTCCAGTACCTGTGGAACCACCAGCTGTACAGTCAGGAGCAGTAGTAGAGAAGAACGAAGTGAAACAAGGGAAAGATATGGTACCCGCTGCACTACAGCATGGTGAAAAACAGGTCAGAATGAATTATCATTTCACTGCAGTTTCTATTACACCCAATCCCTGCCTGCCTGAAGAAGTTAATATGAAACTACAGCTCTGGTGCTGAGTGTCTATTACAGATGTGAAATAATACTGTGATTCTCTGGCAAAGCCATATTCTCCCTACCCACATAACTCTATGGAGCAGAAGTACAGCTGAAAAACTGATAGCTTCTCAGTAAATCAGTAAGTTTTCCACATTTTGTAGAACCTGAAAAATCATGTCTGTCTTCATAAAAGTCCTGCAGTAGTTGAGACATACAAATCGAGTCCATATCCATCCACTGTATTTAAGATCCATTTTAATGCTATCCTTTGATCTATGCCTAGGTCTTCTAGGCTATCTTGCTTGCAACATGCTATGCCCATTTCATCTTCCTTGATTTGAGAATCCTAATAATATTTGGTGAGGAGTACAAATCATGAACCTCTGCACTGTGCCATTTTTTGCGTTTTCTTGTTACTGTGTGTCTCTCAGGTACAAATATTCTCCTCAGCACCTTGTTTTCAGATAAACGTTAGTCTGCAGTCTTCCTTCAGCATGACACACCAAACTGTTCTTCATGTGGCATGTTTAGCATTACTGCCTTTACTTCATTATATAGTTCCAGCTGCTTCAGGCCATAGAAATGTTACCCTATTGCCATATAGGGGTCCTCATTATACATGGACAACTGGGACCACAGAAATGCCACTTAAAGCAAATCCCCTCTAAACAGGGGATTCCCAGTCATATACATTGTAAATATGGGTTAATGATGACTGGGTTGGTGTGTACAGTACTGTTTACAAATAAACCTTTTTTAAAAATATATTATTTTACTTATTAAACTGAATAAACCAGTTTACTGTTGGAAAATTTGTGGTCCACAAATGTGATCACTGGAAGTGCAGGGATTTTTCACATACAATTCCTCAAAAATTTGGCTGTGTGTGTGTGTGTGTGTGTGAGTGCGCGCGTGCCTGCATGCGTACGTGCGTGTGATAGAACAGATATCAGAGACTTGGATAAGGAGTACCCCCTGTATGTGATTTTGTTGTAAGACTTCACAAAATAATTACACAGTGTTTAATCATCTTATTTTTTAAAATAATCACCACTGATTTTCAATGCAGTTGATTGGATGGTCCCCCATATCTTCTTGTTCTTCTTCTTTGTCTCTTCTTTTGTTCTTATGTGGAACACAGGGCCTTCATGAAGCTCTTCCATTTGGTTCTATATATTCTTGTTCCATTAGAATAAAATGTTTTGGTTTGGCATCTGGTCCTGGCATTGTGTGTTTAACTCTCGTATGACTAGAAGTTTATGCTGCTTCTGCTGATAGCCAGTTACGATATGAAATTTCTTAGTTTTATGCCTTTAGTTAGATAATTATATTTTTTTACCACCGTTTTCTTGATGTACGTCTCTGTTTCTACTCATAGGTTGAAGAAACTGCTCATGATGCTTCTGTAAATAAAGATGCAGCAGTGGGCTCTACAGAAGAGAGAAAGATCATTCCTGACTCACCAGCAGAGAGAGGGAAAGGGAACAGTGAACAGGTGAACCAGGATGCCATTAAGAAGGAAGATGAAGAATTGGCTGAAGCTGAGAAGCAGGCAGAAGCTGATAATGAACAAAAGAATAAAGAACTGCTTAGGAAACTTGAGGAGCACAAAGAAGAGCAAAAGAAACTTCTTCAGGAACAAAAACAAATTCTTGAGGAGCTGAAGGAGCACAAAAAAGACATCGAACAGGCAGTTGCTAAGCAGAGAAGTGATGATAACATTCCACAGGGTTCTCCAGACACAGGACAAGACACTGGAGTAAAACCAGAGGGTAAAAGCAATGTTAATAACAAACAGTCTGTAGAAAATATTCAAGATCCACAGAGTGGAGTTTCTATAATCAACATAGTGCAAAATAAAAATAATATAGAATATGGCATTCAAAAAGTGCACGGTCAAGAAGCACGTGAGCCAAATAAAGTTGGAAAGAAAGATGTTATGCCTCGTCCTGTGAAGGTTGATGCTCCACAGAAAGACCTACCAGAAGAAGGACCAGATCACTTTGATGAAATGCAGAAAGTGCTAATGAATTCAGTGCTACAAGGAAGACCAAAAGGTGCATCCATAAATGCAGAAAATGTAGAAATGAGTGGCTCAATCCTTCATCCAGCTGAAGGTTTGTAATAATCTTGTATAAATGGATGTTTAATCGCACTGACGTAATTTAAAGCAAGGTGGGAAACCATGTAAAAGCATATTTTACCAGCCCGTATTTGTATTTGTCTGTACATAATCATCATTAACAAGTGATATTTTTCATGTAGTAAGGTACATAAACTGTATAATCTAATTTATTAGCAAGTGCAATTTGTTATTACAATGTTATGAAATTAAACCTCTTCATTCATTTTTTTTAAATAAAGTTTTACATTAGAGTGACCAAATTAGAATTCCAGATAGTTCCTGAGTCAGATTGTGTATTCCAGTAAATTAAAGCAGCACTGTTTGCCAGAAGTTTAATATTTATACAAGGGTTCAATTCAAACAGCTTCAAACACACTTAATCTGTCCAGTGGTTGATGGACACATATGAGTACATAAGAAATGGACAATCAGGTATCAGGTCATCTACTAATGATGCTCAGTCCCTTTGTGATAACCAGGAGGTGGTTTCATTTTCTAAACATTAACAATGCTATTGAGATTTGTGGTTCCCATAGCAGTAAATGTAATAAGTTTACGGTTGTCTGTGGTGTTACATCATATCATTTGGCAGATGAGTACAAACACAGCAGAGGAACCTGCTGCCTCCTCCATCAGAATAATAGGGGAAGCAGGTTCCTTTGGAACATGGTTACCAATCTGCCAGTTACATGGTGTCAAATCCCAGAAGTCTTGCTGTCTGTTCCACCAATGAACTGGGCCATCTTTTATCTCAACAAATGCACTTGTTGAGATTTTGTTCATGTTGTTTTTATGTAACACACTGGTAATTTATTTTATTGGGTATTTAAAGATTGTCATTTCAGCCCTTTGTCATCTGTGCCTTGAGTGTTACTGTATATGAGAGATGAGGGATAATATACCTTCAAATATAAACACAGTTAGATGCTGTCCTCACAACTTCACAACAAGTTGTGAGGACGGCATCTAACCGTGTTTACATTTATAGTATACTCACAACAGTATGCATTTTATAAAGATAGTATGCCTTTGTTGTGAAAACATTACAATTCCTAGCTGTCAGTTATTGGTCTGTGGAAGCAATCCTTACACAACAGAACTAAAGTCAAGTGTAGTACATATTCTTCTTCTATCCCTCATAAATTTTTACAAAAGGGTCCGTTCAAAAAAATGTCACAGCTGGACATACTTTCATTGCTCCAGAAAACTTCAGTGTTTGGGTCCCTCCTATGAGCAAGTGCCAAAAAAAGCTAACACCCAATCCTGACAAATTTCCAAGATTTGTGTGGCAAGCTGGGGTACTCGTAAATTTACTGTGGCAAGCATAGGTATTGTCTTACATCACCAACCCTTAAACCCAATCCAAAGGTAACAGTGTTGCTGTCTGTAGAACAAATGCTAGCCAGTGGGTATGTTCTGTCACCTAAGAAGATAACACTGCCACTTGAACTGCTACAGATTCTGTCCCTGCTAGGAAAATGTTCACATTGAAGTCACTTTAGTTCTGTGATAGTGCACAAACTGCTGAAAGTGAGTACATTTCACACTAGAGTAACAAATTCTTTTAATCACATTCAAGGTCACCTTCTGTAATGGCACTGATGCAATCCATCTATCATGATGGCGTGTGTCATGTGTTAACATAAACACTGCCATAATCTGCAGAAAGTATGGTATTTGCATTCTTCAATTTTGTAATTAGAGCTTGCAGTTGTAATTTTCTGGGGTCAGAGAAATCACAAATTGTCTAGCACTGCCCTCCGTGAGTGAGCAATAATCAGACCACAAAAGAAAGAATGAACAGCTGTGTGTCTCATAATAATTTTTCTGTCCAAAATGTTGCCATATATTTTCCACATTTGTTTCTCTCTTATCTTAAATACTTGTTGTGTGGACAACCAACCAAACACATTATAATTTTTAATTAGAAAAAGTTAATATTAGTGAAATATTAATAAATTTGTTATGCTTAGTTTTTAGCCCACATCTTATCACATATTTTTAATTTCTTTTTCAGGATTGAGACACCAGGGTCAGAAGCCTGCAGGTCTGGTGCAACAACAGGATGGGCCACTTCCTGCTCCAAACAAGTTGCCACTGCCTCTCCCCCTAGCTGTCCGTGATAACACATCAATATTTTACAAGCAGGGTGATGCCAATGCTCAGGTAAATAAGGTTGACACAGTTACTGATTCTCAAAAAGTAATGAAGCAAAACATGCAGCATGGTGTTGCAGATGTCGAGGAGGCAAAAGTCATGAGAAGAGATATATTAGCAAGTGATGAAAATGGTTTCAAAACAAGCGATAAAAAAGAAAGCGGAAGAGTAAATTCTGAATTAGACACAGTAGTAAAAACAAAACTGGGAGGTATTTTACCAAACATTGTCAGTAATGATAAACTGTATGATGGTAAGAATGAGGGTCATGAGCGCCACAAGCGAGACACACTGACAGAAAAATTTGAGAACACATTCCTCATTGCCAGCATAATGCATAAACAGAAGAATAAACAAGAACTATCAGATGTGAAACAGGGGGACATGTCAGAGAATTGTGAAGCAGGTGAGAAAGCCAATAAAATTAGTGACTCAGGACTGAACATGGCCATGTCTTCTAAGGACAAATATAATATAGCAGATGATCACGTCGAACATACAAAAGACCAAGAGCATCCACCACTGTCAGAGAAACCTAATCCTTCTGCACAAATCTCAGACTTAGGACCTACTTCACACCCTGAGAAAATACCAGACCCTCCTGTTGAAATTGCAGAATCTGCATCCAAAGGTCCAGTTCATTATTCTGCTACTAATGCTAGTACCTCATCTATACACACAAGTATGTCAGGGAAACAGAATGCTGAAGGCAGTATTCTTAGTGAACTTAAGGCAGAAAAGGATTCTGAAGATGGAGCTCTGAGTGGCCAAGAAGGTGTAAGTGCATCAAATTCCATCATAAAAACACCTTCGCATCTGTCAGAACCACAGCTCAGTGATGATGGAATGAAACTGTTGAACAAAGTGGTACTGGAGGCAAAAGACATATCAGTTGTTGCTAAACCAATGACAAGAGACCTCAAATCCATTTCAACAGTTCAGCAAATGCATGACGACGATGAACATAATGAAAAGAAACACACCTGAATGAATTTAAACTATTTAAAACTCTGCTCAACCAAGATTTACGTTGTTATTCTGCTATTAAAACTAATGACAGGTATCTGACTTGTAGTGAGGTCTGATAATGCTTCCTGCATCTTCTTCAGTGCCCTGTATGCCTGCCTTTATACATAGGTTGACCCATGGCAAATCCTTATCCAGAGCTAAGGTTTAGCAGAACGCTACAATGTCACAATGTGTACCCTTCTGCTAGACATTACCTCTGGATCAGGATTCGCATGAGGTTGATTGTAGGAAACCTCCAAGTCCCTTGGTATCAGTGTATGAATATCAGATGAGATTGTACATAGAAATGTAAAGACTGTTGGTATCTGAAAATAAATTATTTGTTTTCCTGTCTAAATGTCTGTCAGTGTATTTATGCAAGACTGATCAAAGTATTCTGAATGCTGATGTCACTCATAGACATTGTGTGGTGATTTATTGTCATTGTTTTGTGGGTTTTAAGTTCTAAAGACTTAGTAATGTCATATATGAATATTTATAGTAATTTATTGGCATATAAAAACATATGATATTGTATTTACCAAACTAAAGGTGTCTCAGGTATATGACAGCTGTATTTTTTTTATGTGCATGGTCCTGTAACATTAGCTATTAACATTTAGTTCAGTAGCCACAGTTACAGTAATTACTTTAAAAACTGGATGTTTCAATCCATTTAGACCCTTAAGTGACACACTTCATGGTCTTGGTAACCTATTTAAATGCCCAAAAGGATAAATGTATCTGAAAAAGAATAAGACTTATAGTGTAGCTGTCTGGTACGTACATACTGCACTTTTTTTAAGTAAGGTTTCTTGTTTGGACACATGGCAGTTAATAAAATTTTAGGTTTGTAAAGCAGTGAAGATTTTGACTGTGGTCGAGGTTATGACACTGTGTAGTCTGGTGGGTGTTTACCAGTGTTTTGGAGAAACCACTTACCAAGATTCCCGGCTTATTTGGTATCACAGCCCAGCAGACCATAATCCAGACCTTTTGAAATGACAAACATTGAAACTCTCACAAAGTTTGTAGCAGCAGTGCCAGCATCAACAAGTGCAACTTTCACATACAGTTTGTGATACTTATGCATATATACATGCAATATTAAGTCAGCCAAATATTTAATGTGCAAGTGGAAGGATGTATGGAAAAATGTCATAAATAAATGGCAATAATAAGTAAAAAAACTGAATGTGAATTAAACAAAATTCACCTCCCTGAAGAGGGTCACAGGTAGGAGGTATGCAGGGTGTATAATATAGCCTACTGTCATACACTTACATGCATTTGTTGGTCTTTATATCGTATCTAATTGCTTAATGCAGGGTTATGGGTCATTTAAAATACTGTATGTTGGTACATGTTATTTTATTTCTGTGGAATGCATGATTAATTTCTTGAATGTTCAGTCACCAAAAGTGTGTAAGTATATTTCAACGTTCTCTTCCCTTGCTTACATATTGTCATATTTTTTACTGAGGGTGAAGTGGGTGTCCATGGCCAGTAGAGTTCACAAAAATAGTATTTTTGTATTGAGTTATAAACTTGAAGTGAAAATATTTATGGAAATAATTATTTAAGAACAGACTCAATGTCTAAGGATAGAAACAGCCTAAGTGTGCTATCTGAGCTATAAGTTTCCCAGTGAAATATAGTTTTCTCCCCAACTCCCCGTGGCAGTTTTCTGGTCTCTATAGACTGGTCACTCAGATATGGGACCAGTCTGTACAGACTTCAGATTATACATGAGTATTCAGCTGCTTTGAACACCATTTTTATTAAATAACACTGATGTGAAGATGTGATTTGTTAGGCTATTCCTGTCTTATCATCATTGACGAGATGGTCAGTAGATGCATGTGCTAGTACTTTAAGTGTGAATATTAACTGTTTAAGGGAGAAATATAGTGCAACAAATATTCAATACAAAGAACCTAATGGTGACAGTATTTTGGAGATAGATTTGGATATCAATGAGCTGAGTGAATTAAGATATATGGCAGTTCGTCTGCATGTTAGAGAGGTTATTAATGACCTTGTCATGAAACTTACTCAGGAGGCCGCAGCTTTGAAAATAAGTGATCGAATGATAAATACATCTAAACCTACATGGTCTGAAATAGTAGCAGGAGTGAAAAATACTATGTGGAGGTACAATGTAGTAATATACATAAGATACCTACAGTGACAACTATGCAAGTATGCAAGGCACCAAAGTTCCTGAATGTAGTCAACAATCAAGAAATAAGAAATAAAATTAGAACAATAACCCCTGTCAACAAGGAAAAATTAAAACCCTCAAAAGAAAACACAAGATAATGTTAATAGGGGACAGCCATGCGAGAGGATGTACTGGCAAATTACAGGAAAATCTACAAGACCAATTTGAAGTGCTGGGTTATGTCAAACCCGGTGCAGGAGTATCAGTCTTAACAAAAACAGCGCTGAAGGAAGTAAGTAGCTTAACCAAAAAAGATTTTCTTATTTTTTGGGGAGGTACTAATGATATTGCCACAGGTAACTCCACAAGAGGAAGGAAGCAAATGCACAACTATCTGATAGAAAATCAACATACTAACATTTTGTTTACAGGACTATCTTGTAGACATTATTTTAAAAAAAAACCAAAGTAATGAAATTCATTTCAAATTACTTAAACAATGCACACTTTCAGATCTTATGTCATGACAATCTACTTCACGAAGAACCAAATTATAAATTTCTTGGACTGGAAATTGATAAACATATGAATTTGAAAATGCACATCAAGTTCATTTTGCCCAGACTGAGTAGTGCTTGCCATGCAATTAGATGCATGAAGCATTATTGTGATACTGAAACACTTAAGATGATCTATCATGCGTATTTTCATTCAATAGTGGCATATGGAGTAATATTCTGGGGAAACTCAGCAGATGTAACTAAGGTTTTTCTCCTTCAAAAGAGCATTATAAGTAAGTCCCAGGAATACATTTAGGCCACTGTTTAAGTCTTTGAGAATAATGACAGTGTCTTCTCAATACATATTGTCTCTGATGAAATTCCTAGTTAAGAATTTGGAATGTTTTACATTTAATAATGGAAATCACACCAACTTTACAAGAAACAGAACGAGTCTTCATGTGCCACAAACAAACTTGTCATTAAGCCAACAAGGCATGCATTACATGTGTATAAAAGTTTTTAATAAATTACCTAAGTATGTTACTGATTCTTTAGAGAACAAAAAACAGTTTATAAGGAAGGTAAAAAATTAATTATTATCAAGCTCTTTATTCTGTAAATGAATTTTTAAATTTTAATTATGACCTAGAGGAGAGTGTATTATAGAGACCGTTTTGATTTTAATTTAATACAAACTGATTGATGTATGAGAGTGACAATCAAGTACCTGCGGTACTAACATGATTTTGATTAATTCTACGTGATTTGTTTTATACTGATATGACTCAACTGTTTAAGAAATTAAGCCTACAAATACATTTTATATTTGCTTAAACTATATTATATTATATTGATTTATATTAATTTGGTATTGTATGGTACTGTGTTGTCCTGTGGTCTTGTTTTGTACTGTGTTGTGATGTTCCTTGTCACTTTGGTGTCTGTGTTTATGTTGGATTTGATGTATGGCACTGACAAGTTTTATATTCAAAGCCGTAAAGCGAATTTGACTGAATCTATGAAACAAATATGTAATAAACAAATAAATTGATTTGTAGATGAGCAGGTAGTCTGCCAAATGATGATATTCACTCAAGGCTGATATATTTTTATACATCTGAAGTGCAAAAGGAACAAATTAATATGTCTGTCTAATCATTGGGAACAGACGCTCCGGTCGCTGTTGGCGGCGAGGTGAAAAAAGTTTGTGAAATCGTCGACGCGTTCAGCCCTGCACCTCACCGCCAACACGCAACGTGCCAGGTGGCAGATGTAGTGCACCTTCCTGTTGTAAGGGCTCGGGGAGTGCTTTGGCGTGGCGCCACGTGCACTCAAAGGCGTTGATATCAGCGACAGTACACTGATCAACGAACTCGACTCTGTCGCTGCCGGTGCCGTGCGTGTATCCTACCGGCCAATTCTACTCCCAAGGGTATGCTAGGCTGGTCCGTGTATCGCAGCGCCGCAGATGAGAGAGAGTCTATTCAGTAGCCGCCATATTTCACAAAATCATGTAGTGTAGCTCACGAAATATTGCACGTATAGGTTATATACATATTTCTGTAAGTATAGGCCCACTTACCAACTGCTTCGCGGCTGTAAGTGCGCTGAATGATCGTCCATCTAAGTTTGTCACACACACGGTTCAGACATTAAATGTGTCCACCAATAACAAAACCATGTTCTGCGAAGACGGGAACCACAGCACTTCACACCACTGCAGTGTTGCTGTTACTCCATTAAATAAATTAGAAACTCCTCTGCCGAACAGTGCCGAATCCTAAGCACAGAAATTCCTTATCGGTTAGTTGGTTGTATCCACGAATTTACACGGCCCTTAGGCTTCGTGGTTAAGAATTCAAGTTACAGTACTCTACACTCTTATATGAAACAAGATTGCCGCGAAAACTTGCACTTCTTCGAAATGTATTGCACATAGTTTCTACCCGAAACCTCGAACAAACTCTCGCTCAGTATCAACCTATCGATAATTGTACTCCACAATGTGATTAGTACATTCAATTCCCATGGGAATTTTCTTCTGTTTATTAAGTTTATTTGCTGCCGGTTTATATAGGGTACTTAGTCAAACCACATGTGTTACACAAAACAAGTAAATTTACCCCATGCAGGCCATGAAGGCACATGGGTGAGTTCCCGTATAGCCCCAATCATTCCTTACCTCGGCAATGGATAGGGGTGAGTGGTAGCATCACGCCCTGGCCACTTTACCCCCAGTGAAAAAACCCCAGGTACCAAATCAAAAATATTTTAGATGAAACAAGCAAAAGTCAAACTTCATAATCACAATTCACACCATCAAGTTACAACATAATCTGTAAAACAATATTATTGTGATGCATGGAAGAGTCCATTTCTACCATTAGGCCTATGTGGGGTCCATTGCTAAAATAACAAAAAGTTGAATAATGTTATGCAAATATCTCATAGAGAATTTCATGGAAGTTTAATAGTGATACATGATATATGTGAAGGTTGCTTGCATGTCACTGCTTTCTGGAATTCTGCATTCAGGAATTTAAATATTCACAGCAGATTTGGCATTCCTCCATCCCCCACCCCCACCCCAAATAGGGCTACTGTTGGAACAATTCCCCTGGTTTCTCAGTTATCCTAATTCTTCACTCCATTTGCAACAGACAATATTAAATAGATACATACATGCATAAAATTGTGTTTCATAATATTCATAAATATGCTTATCAGCATTGAAAGTAACACTTGTCAAAAACACATCAATATGTATTAGAGACTTCTCCTACCCTTTGCAAATGGAGCCATTTTGGCAGCCAATTTCGAAATTGCACCAAGGAGTGTTTAACTCACACTTACTAATTATAAACATGGAAAAGCAACTACAATCAGTAGTTGTGAATAACATATATTTTGTTTATTCAAATACACTTATTTTCTTTTATTGCTGTCCTGGGCATCACAGCTGTCACAGGATGTCCCACTGGATGCAGGCTTTCTATGTGATAAAGCCGCTGTGCTCAGTGGGATGATAAAAGAAAGACCCTGTATGTGAATGTCTGACAGTAACTATAGACAAAAGTGTAAGATTAGAATCAAATCTTCAAATACAATACTTTTAACCACTTGCACAAATTTTTAACTCCTTAGAAATTACTTTCTGATTTAAGTTATTGTTAACACTATAGCGTATGGACAGATGGCATGCAATAAGTACAGAATAAGTCTGAAAGTAATCAGAATTGAATCATAATGGGTTGACATGCCATAGATTTTGCCAACCTGTTCTTTGTGCAATTTAGGAAATATGAGTACTTTACTTTCATTCAATTTTAACATACATATTGAAACTGCTGGGTGGTACTTTTTGATTCACAGATACATTATAATACATACCAGTGAAATATATTTCAATATATGTGAAAGTTTCTACGCCAACAAACCTCTTAAAACATTTCCTCGAAATTCATGTAAACTTGGCCCATTTTCTTGTATATAAATTTGCAGTAGGTCCACTTCAGTCACCATAAAGTGATCTTGAGGCTTCATGGGTATGCTTCCTAGTTCATGCCAAATTAACCACACAGCAGGCCAGTGTGACATGTGAGCTTCATATGGCATACGTTTCTCTACATGACAGAATCCATTCATGACCATATGTGAGGAATTTTGCAACCACTCAATATGGCTAAAAATCAAGATGGCCAACTACCATGAAGCACATATCCCTTGCATACAAATTCACTAAAACTTACTTAGCCATTTGACATAAGATACATGTGAAGATGTTCATTTACGTCCTTATGTAAAGTAGGCTTTGTTATGGATCCATACGTTTGAAAATTGGAATTGCCTCACAGCAGCACTCCTTTTGTGGAACATGCTAGTAGACAACAAAGTCTAGGCAAAATTAATTGTAAGTGTATGCCATCATCAGAACCCTGTCATTCAGGCAGTTGGGTCTTCTGGGATGACACAGTGTGGTTTACACTATACAGTGTCATGCCAGAATTGAAACTACAAAGATTCAGATCCCTGAAGAATACAGTCTTACCTGAAACATGCTTCAATATGGTCAAAATTTAACCCTTGAATGGACAAAGACAATCACGTATGCAACCTGATTTAACACAAAAAAAAACAATATTTTGCTCAGACAGAGTATCTGTCAGTTTTAACAGGTTTTCCAAACAAATAACAATAACTGTCCCGAACATCACCAGCTGAATTAGCTTCTTAACAAATATATGAGATTTCCTCTGTGAGATATTCAAACTGAAAATTAGAATGAACAAGACACCACCTTGCTTTGTTCCTTTCTAATTCCTCATAATTAACAACAGTGCTCACATAAACTTCAGATGTACCATTCAAAGCAATTCTGCATGGTACTTAACCCTTAGAAAACACAAAAATCCTCTCTTGTACTTTTAGGAATAAGATGGATTTTCTAAGTATTTTCATAACACGATAATAACTGATAAAAAGTGAATTGTGTAGTGTGCTATGTGACTTACATACTACACAATCAGGGGGACAATAAAGAATTCTAAGAAATGAGCCATAAGTCATTTACTCAGATTGTTATTATGTATATCAAACTCTTTAACTTTACTGAGCAGTCAGAGTTGCAATAAGCGTAAAGCAAAATTCATTTAATGTCAGAGTTCAAACTGCTCTGGTACAGCTGTTACAAGTTTGTTGCTTAAAAGTAATGACATCTCCGTATTTTGAAAACATATAACAGGAACATACGAAATAGTCACAATAATTGTACAGGAACAGAGCTGCATATATAGACCAGTTATAGATATATAGCCAGATGGGTAGTCATTCTTATGTACTCTAGTCCTTATCTTAATTTTGAAGGCTAAAAGTGTGTTAAATACTATTTATTTTCCAACAACCTATAACATTATGAATGGCTATTTAACTTGACAGTGTGCAACATCAGTGGCTTTAAACATCCTGTACCAAAAATGTGAATGAAAATCATCATATCAGCAATATCACATCCTGTTATCACAATTCCTTGTTGCTACTCCCATCACACAAGGTTCAAGGCGATCCTCTTTCTTTAAAACACCTTATAGCAGCAAAAACATAAATGAAACTTACTTTATTTTATCTTCATACTCTGTAACAACAAAACTGTGAAGTAAATCTCAAAAAGAATACGCTTCTAATATGAAGCTTTAAAAATATCTAAATGTGTTGATTTTACGTTAAGTGACACGATAAATACAGTACTACAAAGAGTACTTCTTTTCACCGGCATGAGCAATTCAGAGATAAAAAGCACGCTCTGTATTTGACCATAAGAAGTTTCATAGGTGCTAGTATTCAGAAAGCTTACTACCATGTGAAAATTCTCTTCTAGTCCTACTGTCGAAGACTGAGCAAGTAATCAAACACCAAAGAATAACAAGACAAGTTGTGCATTATTACTGAGTGGCAGGACACTTAATGTGCGATTTAGCATATCACAAATATATTTGTGTGTTCGAGGGTACAGTATTTCAGGACTGCCACTTCTCCAGAACTGGGTTTATGAAATTATATCAATACATTTAATTTTTTCTTCAGAATACCAGAGCAAAATATGAATTAAAGAAAACCAGGCTAAACACCAACAGAAAAAATGAAGAACGCCATATTGCATGATTCTGATTGTGTCACGAACTGTGCCCAAGGGCACCTTCATGCAACTGAAATATTATCACAAACTTCAAACATCTATAACAAATTTTACACTATTATTTTATTTCAGTTCTACTATGTGAGCTTTGAGATAACTTTCTACTGTACTGTACAGCTCACACCTAGGTTTCAGTCCCAGGCAGATGTACACTTTCATTTCAGTCTTTTGCTTAAGTTTTCCTCTGCAATACTTTTTAATGTGCAAACTGATCTGTCACATCCCTTAGAATTCATGAATGGGTTCAGACAAGGGGATACTTTAGCCTGCCTATTTTTTAATTTAGCACTGCAGAAAGTCATCCAGGACTCATGTATCCAGACAAGGAGTACAGTTACATGCCTTTGCTGATGATATAGACGTAACTGGTAGGAGACAGGAAGACATAAAGAAACCTTTTATAGTATTAAAAACTGCAGCTGATGCAATGGGATTAAAAGTAAATTAAGAAAAAACTAAATACATAATAGTTACAGAAAACAGAAAGCAAATAATGGTCAAGCCATATATTAAAATTATGGAATACAAATTTGAGAATGTAGTTTTGTATACCTGGGCTCACTAGTTAATGACAGCAATAACATGAATAGCGAACACAAATAAGTCTTATTATGGATTACAAACACATTTTAAATCACTGCTGCGTCATAAAATTAAGGTTAGGACATACAAAACCCTTGTTAGACCTGTTTTGACGGATGGAAGCAAAAAATGGACATTAACACAGTCGGTTGAAGTATGACCACGTACCTCTGAAAGGACAATAAGACGTAAAATATATGGTCCAGTGCAAGAAAAAGGAGACTGGAGAAGAAGGTACAATCAAGAACTACACCATATTGACTGGTCACTAGCTATTATCAGAATGATTAAAGTGGCAAGGCTAGGATGGGGAGGGCATTTATCAAGAATGGGCAAAAATAAAATACAAAGAAAGATTTCAGACTCGAAAGAAGGACAGTAGGAAGACCTAAACTTTGGTGGATGGATGGTGCAGGGGAAGATTTTAGGAAACTGGGTACATGGGTGGTGGATATTCGACAGGCATAGACAGCCATGGAACAAAGTTCTGTGGGAAGCCAAGGCTCATACTGGTCTGTAGCACTACTGATGGTGCCCATGTTTTAGACTGTCATTTACCACACTTGTCTGCAGTCATATCAATATTAAATGTAAACTTTCAATAAAAACATTCACAGAACACGTCTGTATACAAAGTTTAACCCCATAAATGAAATATGATCCACTATGACTTCATGCATTGCCCTGGGGGTGACACTCCTACTGGGATATGGCAGGTATGGCACGTTAATTTTGAACAGCCAAAATTGGTTCTTTACGCATCTGCAAACAGTGGTACTGAACTTAGAACAAAGGAATGCCTAAACACTGGAAAACAATGTGCATATTTTAAGTTACACAACACTGTGACATTTCACATGTGCAAAATGCAGAACAACAGTAAAGAAATGCTTACAAAAAGAATAATACTGATGAACCTGTGGTTACAGTCTAATTAAAACAGCCACATTGATAAACAGAAGCAGAATGTTGGTGCCAACTAGAAACAAATTGCATGTGTTAGCAGACCATGTTTATACCACTTAATTTTTGTTTATCAGTCTCTCAACCTAATCCCCCAAGGTCAGGTTCTCTTGCCCAGTGAAATCAAATTACCAGATTAAATCACTTTCAGTTCCCTAATACTAACAATGGTTTTCCATGACAAAAATATGTATGTCCTACATGCCTACTACAGCTCATAACACTACCTATAATTACAAAAGGAACTACTTGTTACATTACATACAATACTATTCATATACAGTATGATGCAGCAGCTATATACTAGTACTTTGTGAGCACTTATATGAAGAGAAAGCATAGTGGTGCAAGATGTTCCAGATGAAGCTGCAATGGCTGTGATACATATTTACTTCTGTTACAAACAGCTTCACATTCAAACCATTCCTCACTTTATATTTGCTTTTTAGATTACAGCAAGCAGCATAAAATATCCCATTTATCACTTTCTCATGACACAGCTGTATTCCTTTTAACAGCATTATGACAGCAGACATTGTGCAAGATCTGATGTTCTCACAGTGGCATTGGTGAAGATTCCAGTCTCCTGGGATATGAAGACAAGTGAATTTGACTTCCCTGAATGTGGAGGCAGTAAGCCACTCCAACAATTTGGTGCCTGTACATCAATGCACACAGTATCATATCCCAGAAGACTGGTATCTTCAACAGACATTCAAGTATTCCACATTTTCCAAAAATTTAAGTTATGAAAATAACTGAACTATGGAAGCAATATTCATTATTTCAATCACACAATGTAACAGCAGCACCTTCATTAAGTTCTGTTAAAGGAATAATGTCTATGTGCTTAAAAACTGGTTACACATTGACAATCAATATGGGTTATAACAAAAAGATCAAGAGACAAAAACAAATTCAGCATCAGCTTTGTTGCTTGCAAAATACTGGAAAAGAATTCCCTCTCAAACAAGTAAATTCACATAATGGGCATATTTATGATTAACATACATTGAACCATCATGCTCTATTGGTCAAAGACTAGGAATTACAATTACTAACATTACTGTATGACCTTTCTACTAATGGAAAATTTAGAAGACACTGAAATATGCTTCACTATTCAGGTGAAAATTTACTTCATACAACTTCTCAATTATCATACACACTAACGGAGCTGATCTTACACAACTCCACAAATTAAAATTACCCTATAACTGCCAATGCAGGAATTGGCAGGCATGTGAACATGAAAAAAGATAACTACTTTTAAGTAGGATTTAGTTCCTGAACAATTAACAGTATATTAACACATGCGCCCAAACAAGTTGCAGATTAAAAATAACTCGAAAGGAATATAACCATACACTTTCTACGCATTACATTATATGTCCTTTATAAATCTGCATCTCTTGAATTGCGTGTAAACTCACAAAAATAAATCAACACTTCATTACGTGTTTTAACCTTTGACAAAGAACAAAGGAACAGATCTGTGCTCATTCCAACACAGTAGTGATTTAGAAAGCAGTAACTGATCTGTCACAGTGCATTCAGCATTAAAAACTGTAGGTATGGCCTCAGTTATCACAGGAGTGCAAAGGTAAGCTTGTAACTGCTCAATGCTTCTTAACATAGATTTTTAAAGTAGGTTTTTTTTTTTGTGTTGGAGTAGAATTCTCACATGCAGAACCATCCATTCAAAAGCATCTACAAATCCCTATGAAACTCATAACTAATATTTTGATGACTGGCACATCACATTTTACAGTCTTTCTGTACACAATTTATATACAGGATATTGTAATTGGGCTCTATGATAACAATCTTTCCAAGACTTTGGAAGAAGTATAGCAAAAATAAACACAAACATTCCAGAAAAATATTAACTTCAAAGTCCTTTGGTTTTCATTAAACACGTTAAGATACATTTCTTACAACACTCTTTACTCATAAAAATATAATTATAGTATTATACACATGGCTACTGGGAAATTTCAATCACTCCTCTCCAACCACTGCCTTCAGCATCATTATTCAGCATAAATATGATTAAAAACTGCTTACTTTGTTTCAGTGCAAGGTAACAACATCTAGTAGTTTCAACTTCGTATCAAGTCACTGTTTCCCGTTTCAAGTATAGGTTTAACTTCAGGAAAGGTTACACTGGTGAACTCATATTAAAAAAAAATTCATACAAATAACACATTGGTAATAACAACAATAATAATAGTAATAATAAAATGGAGCACACAGATTAAGTGCTATAACAGTGCCAGCACTCTCTCTCTGCATATACTCATACTGTTCTTGATGCATACAAATTTAACACTGAATATATAAATCCAGCTATTAATTATTTCTTAAAAGAAACAATCTTCAATTTCTTTATTTCAGTAACTGAGAAAATTCCCAGCAATAGAAATGTAGACAACAGTGCTGCTTACTGCATGAAAAACTTTACATACTAAGCCTGTCCCCTCTGTGTTTATACGTTTGGTACCTCATGACCAACAACATAACAGAAATATGTCCACATTTATTTTTCACTAAACATACAAAATAAGCTGGCTTTGACTGAATACAGTACATTCATCACAAAAACGGCAGCAAAAGATCTGCAACACTCACAGTTTTACCATTATTCTTTATTTTTATCTGTATGCAAGACGTGAATGTACATAACCACTTATTATGCAAAGCAGACAGTTACACACCAACTGGATATCACACAGAAATAACTCTTACCAATGCATATGCTCAGACTTACCACCACTCCAAACGGAACCAAATAGTTTTCTGACATTCAGAACTTCTATCGGTATTACGTCTGGCCTCTCCTTACTCTGCTGTGTGTTAATTTCCTTCTCTGCTATTAAATTTGCATCCTTATACCTTATCTTCATTTTTCCTTTGTGGTTTATTTAATGACACGGTTAGTATCGAGGCTCCACAGCACCAATGACAGGCATACAAATACAAGTATGGAGCACTCGTGGAATATGAACTGACAAAGGAAAACTGAAGTACTGTGTCAGTGTCACTTTGTCACCATAAATCACACATGGGCTGCCTCGAGGATGAACCTAAGCCTCCAAGTTGAGTAGCCACAATTAGCCACTACACCTTACCAGACTGTCCTATGCCAAACACATTTGAATGCTAAAGGAACTAAAGATTGTAATAAAAACACAAATTTACAAGATGTAAAATATATACATTCTTCCTGTTTTTACTATGCAGTCATTCTGTCATGCCTACCACACTGGATGTGAAATGATCAGAAATTAAACTACAAAATACACATAACAACCAAATTTAAGAATCAAATGTTACATGGAAATATTCTTATACTTAATGAAAATTACTAATTTGTTTAATTTTGAAGTTAAATAAAATAATGAATATTCTGGTGAAGTGAATTAAAATTATAACTAAATTGAAAACAGAATGTAATATAGAAACAGCTCTCGGAACAACAAATAGGTAGGCGTGACCAGTATGTATACTGTTTATGTATGTAAAGTGCAAAAAATGAAGTAAGAATTCAGCAAATCAGCTGCAGTGTTAATGCTGCTCTCACTAACTGTTCAGTCACACTTTTTTTTACACTTCTAGTCATTTTATTTCATGAGTGAAAATACGTTGGACCTTGCAGGATCACTTACCTGTCTGTGATACTCTTACTTGTAATTTTGATGCTGTTGCTCATAAAACTACTTGTACTTACATCCAATTGATAGTGAATGTGCTGTTCAGATGAATTTTTAAGCTTTCAACCTTCAGGAACTGAAAAAAGAAAACAAATTTGAAATGGTGAAGCATCTCAATTTAACAACACAAAAACACAGGTACTGTGGACGTATCATGCACGAAGAAAATTTACATAGTCCTCGATACTTTCTGAAATCTTTAGCATAAATATAATACACTCCACAAAACAGATTATACACTAACATGTTGTGGGTGAACGTAACACAATTTTATCCCAGAATTTTAGTATAATTGTGAGATGTGAGGTTTTACAGCAGTGACAATGAAGATTAATGTGCATCCTGTGGGTCAGTACCCACAATTTGTGGGAAAAACACCAGCACTTATCTACCAGACTAAATGGCACCACATCCAAAGATTGCAATATATGTTAGAAATATACAAAGATTACTCAAAAAGCAATGGTCCCAATGTTTTAATGGGAATGTAATACATTTCAAACTGGTATCTGTGGTTGCTTTGAAGATCATGTTGCTGGAGGTCACATGTCATGGCTCAAGAAATATTTTGAAGACAACTACATCTAAGGGCTGCCCAATACCACCTAATTTGTGACATGGCTGTTATCTTGGAAATCTGTAAATCGATCGTGCTGTATGTTATATAGACCATTACATACATATATATATATATAGTGGATACATCTGATGTTTCTTCTTTCTGCATTGGTTTACATTTATATGGGTTGACAGATCATCATCATCATCATCATCACCATCATCATCCATCACGAGTTAGGCCTTGACAGACCTGTTTCGGCCCAGTCTAATAGTCTCTTCAAAGGTCTCCCAAGTCGTCTTCATCCATTTGGTCTATAATTCAGCACTGTTTTGGGCATCCTGTTGCTGTTCATTCTTGTTACACGTTGTAGCCTCTTACTTTCCCATCGACTGGTTCTACTTTCAACACTTCTAAAATTTCTTCATTCCTTGTGTGGTCAAAAAGTGTGTACCCTGCTGTTCTTCTGAAAAATTTCATCTCAACTGATGTCAATCAGTTTTTATCCTCCTCTCCTCCTTCTTCTTCTCCTCCTCCTCCTCCTCCTAGTGGCTCTATAACTCTATGTGAGTTTTGGCCTGTTCAATTATTCCTTTCCATTTATTTCTATCTTGTGTGAGTTTCGTCCAGTCTTGGACCTTCATCACTTTTAGGTCGTTCCTGACGTCTTCCTCCCATCTTAATTTTGGTCTTCCAATGTGTCTTGGGGCTATGAGTTTCCAATTTGTTATCTTTTTCACCTCCTGTCATCAGGCATTCTTTCAATATGGCCTAAGCAACTGATTCTTTGGGCTTTGACATATCTCACTATATTAGCATGGTTAATAAGAATATCCAGTTTATCATATATCCTTTCACCAGAGGGTCCAAATTTCACTTCCATATAGAAGAATGGGGAGTGCCAGTGCATTATACATTTTTATTCTTGACAAATTCTGGACCAAAGTTGGTTTAAACATGTTGTTTAGAATTCTCAGTATTTGAGCAAAACAATGATACACATGAACTGCAGAAAACTATGAATAACTTACTTTACAAGCTATCTTTCTTCGATTTGTAATTTCTGTTATGCGATGTGGAAGAGTCACAGTCTGTCACATAACAATTAAAAAACCCCATCACAGGCAGCATCAAATGTTTTCTATACAAAACTCACCTTATTAATAGTATGGTATGAGAATGGTTTAGCAGCCTGGTTTACAAACACAGATTTCACTGGTCTCTCTATACCAAGGATGGTGACCCTATCCAAAACTGGCATATCACTGTATCCCCACCAAACTGCAGACCCTGTGAGTTGCGATTCAGCCAAGGTGAAGTTCAGCAGGTTGTATCGTCTATCTGCATATGTATCTGCAAGAGATCTTTGTAATGAAAGACACATAAGGGAAAACTGAACATCTGCATGATGCATATGCATCTGTGGAGGTTCTGTTCATACTACGAGGTCAAGAAGGAAATGTGAAATAGGAAAAAGGGCACAAATTTGTTTGCAAAGGAAAGCTCCAGCTACAAACTTGGCCTCTCCACATGTCGTTAACAGAGAAACACATGAGATGTTTACCACTTTAATACGGCGATCATGAGAATGGATGGCTGATGGGCATAATATACAATTTAACTCACTCTGACTAATCTCTGAGACACATCAGCTGCACTGTCAAGACAGCTGTGTTCTATCCCTGACATGTTCTGAATTTCATAATTAAACTGCCCAGTATTTCACTTTTCAACCACAGATGGCAGTCTTATGCTCTTCTGTAGCCTTCCTTTCACCAAAGAATGCATTTTGTCAATCAATATATACCAAAGAAAAGTGTAATTGGTATAGTGACTAGGCTATGGGCTGGACAATCTCAAAAAGGGCAAGAGATTTTTCTCGTCTCTAAAACACCCAGACTGGCTCTGGGACCCACCCAGCCTCATATTCAGTGGATATCACGGGTAAAACAGCCTCTCCCCCTCTGTGTGTGTGTGTGTGACCGTTCACTTCATCTAGTGCTGAGGTTAAGAATCAGCAGAGCTATACATACAAAAGTTTACCTTTTACAGCACAGCACAGCACAGCACAGCAAGAAAAGAAAAGAAAAGAAAAGAAAAGAAAAGAAAAGAAAAGAAAAGAAAAGAAAAGAAAAGAAAAGAAAAGAAAAGAAAAGAAAAGAAAAGAAAAGAAAAGAAAAGAAAAGAAAAGAAAAGAAAAGAAAAGAAAACAAAAGAAAAGAAAAGAAAACAAAAGAAAAGAAAAGAAAAGAAAAGAAAAGAAAAGAAAAGAAATGATGGCAGCAGGGACTTGCTGCCACTCAATGTGGTTACAGGGGCAGTGAGGATGTCATTTAGGAATGTCTTTCAGGGGTTAACACGAGCTTTGAACAAAGGCAGTAGCTTCATTCACTGAGCCAGATACTGCCTACAATGAAGGCTCAGATAGGAAAGTAGAAATATCCATTGTGAATGTAGATAATCTATGACCTGAGATGTTAGTCACTGGATACCAGTGTTTTTCTCTGAGATCTGCAGAGAAACAGTGAAAAATAAAAATGTTCAATATACATAAAACTGACACTGCCTTTCCACTGTACTACATAAATACAAGAAAAGTTAGTTCATTATTAAAGGAAGGCAATTTTGTGGACCTTCTAATTTAATAAACACAACCACAGCTCTCACACATTAGTTCCAAGATAAGGAAATTTGGTGTCACAGCAAAAATGAAGTTGAAGATACATGATATTAGCTGTTCCTTATCAAAGAAGTTATTAGAGCTGAAAAATAATGAAGGTATGAAACAGGTTCAGTCTGTCACACAACTGCATTTCTGTTTGAAACAACATAAAACTTACGAAGTCCTCTAGGATACACTAATTAACTCTGAGTTAACAAAGTGTTTGTATAATCATCTCATACTCATTATGAAACTCTCCAAAATGGCATTATACCGAAGGTGAACATACTATACTTACTCAGTGAATCACCATCATCCCAGTACAAACAGCCAGTTGCTTGACCATTCTTATCCAGGGCTACAAGCAGCTCAAAATCATTTGTCCGACTGGGAAAAAAGGAACGGAAATGTAAGAAGTCCACATACCATTACAGCTGCCAAAATGATAACAACATATTCATTCAACCCTTGAGCTTGGCAGTATCTGTCTAACCAGTACATCTACTCTGAACCAGTAAAATACCAGTCTATAATGAAGGAAATGCAGGACTTGCACGATTGAGTACTGCAGGGCAAGAGGCATCATCAATTGCTGTTCTTCAATGCAGCTACAAGTGGGTTTGCACATGTTACAAGTAGATCCATGTTCAGGTGGACACCCCACATTATGTCACATATTCAGTAAATTTAAATTCCATTAATGCGCATTTAGTGTAAAAAGACATTTTTAAACTTCCAGAACTCATACCTTGATTTAGCACAGTTACGGCTCGAACAACTGACATTCATGCACATTTTGAGGTTTACACAGAGATGTGGTTGGGGACTCTGCATTACAACGCTGTGTTACTGGGCAATCGGTCTTCAATCACACCGCCCTAATAACCTCAAGAATCACGTACCTTTCTGTAGTTGTCGTGTTGGGAGCCTGAGTTGGAACGATACTGCCACCTCGTATCAGCAAGGGGATAGTGTCCAGTGGTGCAGATAATGTGTGACGTGTGCCACTGGCTGGTACTGAAGCCAATGTGTAGAAGTCATACCATAAAGCATCCGGAAAATAGGCTGACACATCTGTCTTGCCCTGAGCAAATAAGTCAAAAATCATGAAATACAGAGAACGAAAAATGAACTGGTGAAAATATAGTATTATAGTAGTATAGTATAGTATTCTGTTGCGTTATTAAATACAAACAAATCACGCAATCTGTCAACACAACATTATAATCATGAAGAATAAATGCTGCATGTTGTGGCTAAACTGATTAGCTATCAACAGGCCTAATTACAAGAATACAAAAGGTATTTTAGGTTTGAGACCTCAATCTTCACAAGCTAAAATATTACAGTGAAGTCATATATTTCAGGCATTCTGTATTTTCTACGCTACACATTTATTCTAGCTTGCGAAGGCTGAGACCTCAAACCTGAAATACAGCTGTAAAATATACCCTGTTTTGTATTCTTGTAATTAGGCCTCGTGATGGCTAAACAACTTAGCCGAAACATGTAGCCTTATTCTTCCTGAATATAATATTCTGTTAACTGATTGCAATATTCATTTGCAAAGTTTCATAGTTATAGTCTAATGATAGATAAGAAAATCAAACAAATAAATAAAATAAATAAATAAAAAATAATAAATGATTCTCCAGTTGCAATGCCCTTACTTTTGAAGATTTGATACTCGAAGTGCAGTATCAAAACCATCAACACATCCAAGAACATATCTGAACAAATTTTATATTATTCATACTGTGAACAATTAAAACATCTTAATACTTTTATATTACTAAAATACTGGGGTATGTGTACAAAAGTTAAACAAGAAGTTCTAAGAAGAACTCACAAATTCTATCTTCCTGTTGCATAGACCTCTGATCCTAGAAATCTGTTAGTATTATTACTGTCACTTTATTTAATGTTTGTGAAAAATTTACTACTTAAATACAAATTCTGTAGGCATCAAATTTGTTCAATATAGCATTACAGTTCAAACCACTGTGATGTTTATAGTTACTGACTTACAAACAATGCTCAAAATAAATATACAAACATAGTTATGATCTAGCTCCTTACAACACTCACATACCAAGCTGTATGTTTCATTAGTTATGGCCATTAAACTGAAAGACATATATTAACCTTTTAAAGCCTAGCAGTAACTTTACGTACCACCGGGTTTAATATTCAACAATTCTCCATGGCGCCCACATTGCGTTTATGCGTTTTGTACGGATCTCAGAACAAACAGCAACTTTTGCCTTATAAAACATAAAGAGATTGGTTTTTATAACCAAAGTAGAGAGTGTTTACAGCGCGGTACACACTGAGTCCTTACATAAAACAGATACGCTTTGTCTTTAAAGGGTTAAACAAAGCTTCCATACTGTTAATGCACATTTTACCACAATATCTTACTGAATGTCCATGCTTTTCCAAACTTTGTCATACACCACTTCATCACCGTAACGTACGGTGGTGCTGCTCCATGAGTGTGCATATCCACCATGTCTTTATTACTAATTATACAAAATTAAAAAGTAAAGCATTAGCATGTCCTCCACTAGGATAAACACTCCCACTAATTTTCATGAAAACTGGTCAATTGGGTCAAAAGATGAAATGGACACACACATATATATACACAGACAACACAGTACTCTCATAAACCTACTTTTCTCTTCTCAGAAGAAAAACAGGCTAAAGAATCTTAAAACTTCCTCACCTCTTCCAGGACAGGTACTATCATAAGTGCTGAACCCCAGAGGAACTGCTCATCAATGTCGTATGTTTGAACATCTGATGGGAACCTGGAAGGTAATAATCAAGAAAGATCCACCCAAATTCTGTGGTTTCAGCAGTGGTGTAACTGAAGATTTCATTCTTCTGGGACATGATGCTGCTTCACAGAGTGATCAGATCCTGGCATTTCAAGGCAGTGCAGTGTCTTCATCTTCAAGAGTCAAAATTTTCAAAAAGAGATGTTTCATTCAACACTTGAAGACAAGGACATTATGGTCCCGCAAAGCAACGGAATCTGATCACCGAGTCACATAGCTTTCGGTCCCAGCAGGACAGAATTCTCAAAGATGCATAAAAGTGAAAAGTCTCATTTAAACAACACAAGTTTGTTCTACCAGCATTTCACTGTAAATGTAATGGTAAACGTAGAATTGTCCCAGTGCTTAACATTTAAGCAACTTATGTGCACATATGCAAATGCATGTTAAAAAACACGCCTACAAATTCCCTTTTTATATCTATGCACAAAAGCAAATTTACTGCATTCTTAAAACATGCTGCATAAGCTTTGTCTCATGTTCCACAAAATGCCATTTATTTCATAATTGTATCTTTTCATGTTAAAATAATACTCATGTTTTTCATAAGCCATGCACTAAAATTTAAATACCAATCCCATTATCTAAAGGTTACTGAAGCACCATGCCATGAAGACACATGGCAGAGTGCAGCCATTCTTAACCTCAGCACTAGATGGTCAGCTTAACACCCTGGTCATGGGGGAAGAGCCCCAGTAACCACTGAATAGGAGGCTAGCTGCAAGGCTAGAGCCGTGCCGGATGTTTAGGAGAGAAAAATATCCAGCCCCTGCGAGAAAACAAACAGACTCCCCAGTCATCCAGCATGTAGCCTATCCAATATGCCAACTGTGCTACCCCAGTCATCCAGCCCGCAGCCTATCCAATATACCAACTGTGCTACTCCAGCTCCTTGACATTTCATAGTGTCATCGACAATCTGAAGAAGATAACATGTGACCTAAAGAAGGACCAAGGATTAGTTATCTTATTATGTTACCCTTTACACACCATGATGTGTGTTTAGGATTACAGAAAAAACAATGCCTAATATATGGAAGTAACACAGTGAGTGAAATGTCTACCAGGCTGAGTACAGAGTGAGTCTTATAGAATATGTCCTACCAATTCACAGTATCAAATTTTGTTAGTGATAGTACCTTATCAGCAAGTAACTGGTATGTCTTGGAGGGTACAGGCCTTGTGCTACTACTGTGTCATGGAGTGTTTAAATTGGGTGGCAAGGCGTCAATGCCAAAAATAATGCACAGAAATTTCATTTACTCTCAACAAACTACCTGTGTTTAAGGTCCCAATCTAAGTCAAGAATAATCTGGATACAGATCTGAATAGGACTAGAACTCAGAACTCTCTGAATGGGAGTCCAGGATATTTCTCTGAGACCAGTACAATCCCTGGAGAAAATATGGTTATTTAGTTATGTTCTCAATACCTACCTACAATCAATAACAGTTTTCATATGGGCTACAAGTTGCACGTTTTCAGTATAATAACACTGGTTATCTAGCACTGCAATAGCTTCGCTTACATCTTTCATTATCACCTCCCTAACTGCACTGCAATGCGTACTGCAAAACAGAATATTTTCAGCTTTCTTTAACACACTTCTTGGCTGTTAGGTACCAGGTATCCAAGGATTACACTGCACCACTGAGTCAGCACTATAATTTCATAAACATTACACTGTTTGCTCAGTAACCTAAACATAAGCCATATTTTCTATAACACACTTACTCAAAGAACAAAGGTCTCACAACTGTGTCTCCATCCACGTGAGCTTTCCAGAAGAGGGTGTAAAGGTATGGAAGCAGTGAATAACGTACCAACAAAGCCTTGCGAGCTGATTGCACCACTGCAGGTCCCAGTGCCACTGGGTCTTGTGGCTGTAACAGTAAATACATAATTACATGAATACATACATACATACCTACATACATACATACATACATACATACATATATACATACATACATATTGACTCCACATCTAGTTTTTCACATAAAATAAGCATTTTCTGGTAAAATGTATCAGCCACAACTGAACGTAACAAGTTTTATTAACATACGAACATGAGATGCCATGCTTTACAGAAATTATCTGTCGATCATGGTAAAATGAAAATCGGTCATGAAACGAATCACAGAACACAGAACAGCTGGCACAACAGAGCATCAGAACGTTTGGTAATCAAGCATGGAAAGAAAATTTTAAATTCAGCCACATAAGAGATACTTACAATGCCATCATCTGTGTTATGATTACGAGAAAATGGGTAAAATGCACCCAGTTGACTCCAACGCTGACAAAGAGCTGCAGTTGTATTCCCATTGAATCCACAGATATCTGCACCCATTAGTGGAATCCCAAATAAGTTGAAGTTCAGAAGTTCTGAGAGACAGGTTAGAAAACAGAATGAAATTAGTCCCTTTACCTATGACTTTTTTAAAGATGCTAGATTCAGAATGTGATATTCTGAGTTATGACAGAGTCTGGCAGATGGTACAAACACTTCAAAAAAACAGCCTCCTGGATCTTCTATGCTGAAGGCAGAGGCAGCATATTCATCCAAAATGGTGGTTCCATCTACCAGACTATGGACTGTCATAACTCAGGTGACTACAACTTAAATCTTCACTGTCATGTTAAGAATTTACAACAGACAAGTCTGTACACTTATAGCCTATAAACCTGTACACAAATGTCTGTTAGTATGAAATCTACGAGGCACTGGTAAACCATGTAGTAATGAAGACACTGACAGAATATTAAAGGATGTAAGCTAGTTCTGCAGAATTTCTGGTTGAAATGTTTATGCATGCATAAAAAAATAATCTTCCTTCATGTTAGTACAGTAGTGTGGACAATGCAAACTGATAAGTACAGGCAAACAAGTAGTTGGAACTACTGGCATATTTGGATAATCAAATAGTAAGAGAGCTGAATAATATACGATCAAAATATCCTTTTTAAGGGAATAAAGTAGGCTAAAAGTAATTAAAAATACATACGTGGAATGGTTTTCTTCATGTCATACCATGATGATTGTATGTCACCACTCCAGTGGCCTGCATACTGACCATGTCCAGCAAATGTTGAACGAGAGATCACAAAGGGGCGTTTCTCTCTAATTTCTGCCATGGCACTGTGTATATACAAAAATCCATGTTTAAATATATGGCCAAAGGGACACTGCACAGTTGTTCTGATATGAACATAAAGTCTTAAACAGAAACTATATAAACCTAGCAGTGACAGACCAACCAACTAGCTCCAGGGCACAGGGTTGATCTTTAAAAGCTAACAGTTGAGGATCCATGTCTTCTGAGATGTGTCACTGTGTCACAGGGAGTATGTGTCCTGACATGTCAAAGGCACTATGTTCCTTCCAAATGTCTGGAAACACTAACACCGCAATACAGAGCCACATCCAAAAGATGTGGACTCTCAACAATTCCACTGTGGACTTTTTTTTATATATTATTCATTCCATGCATTGATAAACATTACTTTGTAACAACCAACTAAATGCACGATTTGCTTATCGTCGTCGTCGTCGTCATCATCATCATCGTTATTATGTTGTCTCTTGTCACAGGCCTTTTCTCCTGGTACTTCTCTTGAACCAACTGTAATCCCCACCGCTCCGGCTTCAAGTTTCAGACTGCAATACTTTCTGTATTACGTGTGATGTTCCAAGGTATAGCTGTCTTGTGTAGCGAATCTACTGACTCTTTTCCTGTATGGCTTCCATATTTTTCTTTAAACCTTTTGTCACTATTCTGGTGGCTGCAATTATTACCAATATAACCACACATTTCGTGTTCCACATCTGTTGTACCTCTATACATAAACTCCTGTATTTAATTTCTTTTCTGGTTCCTTTTGTGTGACATTTCTGTCTGGTGGCATTGCCATATCTAGCACTACGCATGTTTTCTGTTTTTTGTTTTAATTATTATACCTGGCCAATCTGCTGTAACTTCTGTGTCTGTGTGTACCCCTTGATTCCATAAGACTATCACATCTTCATGTTCACATAGTGGTTTGGGTGGGTGGGTGTGTGGGAGTGTGTGTGTCTACCATTTGTCTGCGGTCATCGTTGTTGTTGTTGTTGTTGTTGTTGTTGTTGTTGTCGTCGTCGTCGTCGTCATTATCCCTATGGAACTGAAACATGTTGGAGCCTATTATTTTAATACAAATAACAGTAATACACATATTGTGCTTTTAGTTGGTTGTTAGGAAATATTAACCACTGTGAACATCTCAAATCTCACAAGCTAACAGTTGCTTAGCCAATCAAGAAGTTTCCTGCGTGAGGTTCATTACCATGTTCACAACAGCCTGCCAATAATCTCTGTCCTAAGCCAGCTAAATCCATCACACATCCTCATACCCTATTTATTTTTCAGTTATATTTTAATAATCAAATATTCTGAAGCTACAGTACAATTACAACACAACCACATTTCCTTCACCATTCATTAGTAGTACACCACTTTCAACTATGTTCCTCAAAGATAAAAAATCACAAATCTACCTTACACTTTGAGATCATACTGACAGTATTACTGCAGTATGATGGTACAAGACCATCAAACACAATTTATTATTGTATGTGAATCATCCTTACTGTCCATAATAACCCAGCTTTGTTTACTTCCGTATGTGGAGATATCATGTAAATATTTTTATACATCTTGACAAGCATTAATTCAAGCATACTCACAAGCTTGTAACAATTGCTTCAGTGAAGCCATAGAGGTTATGTACATCATAATGCCGTCCTGCATGCTGCAAACTTGACATGCACACAGTGTTATAGAAGAGCTTGCCACCATTCACTCCTGCTGGCAAGTATGGTGGACGTTCTAAATTGTTATTTGGACATCCTTCCAAACTGCCAGACCAAAAATTGGATGGTTCATTCATATCCTACACAAAGCACAAATTTAAATGTTTTCAGTTGACAGGACCCATTCTCACATGACTCAGGATGTATGAAGATTATTATTATTCTGGACTTGAAATTTCTAAATAATTCACATGCCAACTTGTGCTGCCAAACAACTTAAGAATTAAAAAATACTAAATCACGGGTAAGCAATGGCTATCTTTTAGCCTTTTAAAGACCTGCGTTCATGTACGCACATGCACACAGGAAAACACCCCTAGAAATTAATTTTATACATTCAGACAACAAGGCAATTTATGGCACTTTTAAGATATGCTGCATAATCTCTCTTTCACTTTCCACAAAATGCTGTTTATGCCATAATTTTATATTTTTCTGTTCAAATAAGACTCATGTTTTTCATAAATCATGCACTAAAATTTAATAGCCACCCTGGTAGGATAAAGGTTAACGTAAAGTCAGTGATACATATTCATAGAAATACTTACAATCCAAGCTCCATCAAATGGAATTTCATGATGGAATCTTTCCAATTGTCGCACCCAATAGTCAACAGTGTGAGGATGTGTGAAGTCTGGCCACACTGTAGAGACACGATTCCATACCTACAGAACAGACACATATACAGCTAAATGGGCCAGTTTCAATTTTAGTTCCACTTTTCAAACACAGATCGCTGTTCCTGCCCTTCCTTACACGACACACAATCATCAAGAAATGAAAATACATGTAACAGTACCAATAAATTTTCTTGGCTCATATAAGAACAGCACAAGATATATACGGGATTCTTATTTATATACAACTCACATAAGTATTGTGTCCTACACCAAAAAGGAAGCCATCAAGTTTCTATTAAAATATGGCTGCAGCTGGTTTGTTAGAAGGAACTGGAAACATTACGAAAACACACACCAACAAAGCCTGCTTCTGAATGTTCACAAAAGGTTAACAAAACGTTCTGAAAATGCTATCTGTAAGTCTGATGCACAAATAAGCCTTGTCACGCCAAAAATTCCCAGTATCCTGAAAAATTCCAGGCATATGTCAGACAGCAGTCACAGTGACATCAATCAAGTGACAAAGTTCATCCCCTGTATTGACTCTGTTCAGATGGTCCCACAGGCAGGAATTGGCAGGAGTGAGATTGGGTAATTCAGCACTACATAGAGGTGAGAGGTCCGCTTCTTGCTCCAATTGCTTTACCCATGAAAAAGAAGATCCCAGCACCTACTGGAGAGTATGGGTGGGCCCCAAAACCAGTCTGGGTGCTACGGAGAAGAGAAACGTGAAAATCTCTTGTCATGCATGTAGTGCAGTCAATAATCAGACTGAGTTATCTGGGATTCCATTCTTTATTAGTTTCAGAACTGAACTGCAGTACAGACATACAACACTGAAATCCAAGTGGAAAAATGTGTAATACAGAGGGAGGGTTATAGGACACACAATTTACATAACACAAAAGAAACAGCACCCATATTCCTGTCCTCTCATAGGTCTCAATATTTTACATTTGCAGTTCTCTTTACATACTTCCAATTTATGCTCCTCCCCAGGCCATAATATTATTAGCAGTCATTCATATTCTGTCCTCTAGTTAAGCAAAAAGAAAATGTTATTAATTAATTTAATATTATTCATAGAAATAAACTTACTTTCTCAGACATCTTAAACCTGAAGATGAATTTTAAGGTGATTCATCCCAGTGCTGTTAATCAAACGTATATATATTTCCCAGTAAACAGTCATACACAACACCATCTACAAGTTTATTAGGCAAAAAGTTTTGGCTTACTACAAACCATCATCAGGCCTTCTCTTTTAAGAACCATTCATTAAAAACTTATGACTGCACTTAGGAAAGGGATCTCTTCCTTTACAAAGTACATCATAGGAATATATTAAGAAATGACTGATAAGTCATAAGTTTTTACTGAATAGCTCTTAGAAGAGAAGGCCTGATGATGGTTTGTAATGCTCCAAAACTGGTTGTCTAATCACACAGTAAAACCCTGTTAAGACATTTTTGAAAATTCCAAGAAAATCTGACTTCTTAAGCAGCAAATTTCTTAAAAGGGCAGGGCCAAAAAGTTGCATTTTTTAAATTTTTTATGAACTCATTACATATGTATGCTGAATTTGTACCATTTGCAGCTGCCTTAACACATTCTCACTCGTATCTGACCATTTCACCATTTTGTCTGTAACCTTTCATTCACAGTTTTATTTACACCTTTGCCTATACTGTCACTGACTTTTCATTCACAAGTTCACATTTCATTCCAGATGTTTACTTTTCCTTGAAATATTTTTCAAGCATGGGTCGGTCTTGCCCTTTTTCAAAAACAGCAGCAATATAAAACTTCTAATTCCATAGGTTCGCTCTTAGGTAGACCATGAGGGTTGTTCAGTAGTTCCAGTTACTTTCACTAACTCTGCAGTGTCTTGAATTTATTTTCTGGAATTGCTGATGTAACTTATCTGCATACAGTCAGTCACCACACATGTTTCACAACCACACTACACCACAACACGTTTATATTACCGCTGATAAATTACATGTAAACGAGTTGTCACAGTCGATCACCCACTTATCTCGCGTCAAACCACTGTCCCCCAAACAAAGCGGAACATCTCATCACTTCAACTAGCACACGCCCAAACTTCTTCAAATGTTATTGGCTGCCTTCATTTCCACCAAGTCCCAGGGAGGTGAATTGGCAAGTGAGCTGCCACATGCCAGCATTGCCAAATGTATGATTATGCAGGTCAAAGAACAGCTAGGGTCAGTTTCCGGCCACCCGATACAATTTTTCGGTTGTCGTGAGAGACCGAGTAGTGGGGACTGACTGACTGCAGTCTCTGCATCATGGAAAAAATACAACACCCCCACATCAGCCATGAGGTTACGTCATTCTGCTACGTGAAACGTGGCGGAAATTACCTTGGAGATTAACCTACATGAACTGACCGCGCCATTTGAATGCTGCGTTTTGGAAATGGAACGAATGGAAACTCAGGGAAATTCTTTAAGATTTTGAAACAGAAGATGTATTAAACAGGTAAAAAAATTGTTTCGTCATCAAATTTGTTACTTCTTAGGTGGGAAATTTCCTTATGCAGGGATGTATTAAAAGAGCAACGTGTGATGTTAATCAAATGGGAGAATATTGGCGCTTTTTTATCCTGACTTCTTAGGCAGGAAATTTTCTTAACCGGGGACGTCTTAAACAAGTTTTACTGTATATGGTGTCATGTATGACTGTTTACTGGGAAATATATACACCTGAAGATGCAGCCACTACAGCCCTTCAAAACATCAGGAACTATTCACCCAATCACACAGCATCACAGAGGACTTGAATCTTTAGCAACACTGTTGACAATCTCACATCTCACATTAAACTCACCTTTCCAACAAATGGCTGTCCAGATGAATTCTTTATGAAGATGTCCAATTGAAGTCCCTCATCGTATGGTGGATATGTGCCTGGCTTTTCACTGCCACTGACTCCTGGATCAATTAGTGGAATGTAATGCATCCCTAACTGGAAACACATATAATGTTATGATGTGTCCAGGAAAACAATAATAACTTATACATTATTCAGTTTTCATATCTTATTTACTCCACCAGATTTTATTTTATAACATCTGAAAACAATAACCAACATAATAAAAACAAATAAAAAGACAGAAAGCGCCTAATTATTGAGCAATACAGTGCTGTAAGCTAAAATGTCAATTCATGTTTTTCATGTGCATCTGCAGACACTCCCATTCCAGCCGAAACATGTATCCAACACTAGATTAAACACACTGAAACAGGATGAAGTAAAGAAAAAATTCACCCTATTCAACAAACTTCTGAACCACCCAATGTTGACAGACTCATGAACAAAGCTACTGAGAGAGTAACTAAGACTCACTTTAAGTAGTTTATTTAATGGCACTGATAGTAACTCAAAAGTGTGTGATACCAAAAGATTGCATATAGCAACTAACAGCAAATAACTCAACAGAGCATGCAAGGAAGCAGTCATGGCCTAATTAAAGTACAGGGTCCTTCCTTTACTGTCGCACCAAGCACAGCAGCTTCATCATGCAGAAAGCCAGCATCTGCTTGACCATCCTGTGACACCTCCAACACTCAGGACAGCAATAAAAAAACACATTGTACTGTCTCAGCGTGTGACTAGACAGGCTGAGAAAAAACAAAAAGAAACTCCTTGAAAATAGCTAGTGTGCCAGCTGAGAATAGAATTCAACACCCCCCAAATACATATCAGAAACATTACTGCTCAGCCAACTTGTTTGGTGGACCCCTTCTAAGAAAGTACAAAACTCTAATTAGATAGTGAAACTGGCTGTAAGTTAATAATGAAAGTTTGTAACTATACATATGCTGTGGTTTTGTGGGTCACGACATTGTGACACCTGGTAGTTGGGTAGCAGCTACTGCGTAACTCATGAATTGAACCCCAATAAACAAGTACCTTACATTACAAGAAATACTGGGCTTACCTTATGCAGTTCTTCCACAAACTCAGGTAAATTCTTGAATTTCTCTTTGTCATATGTGAAATCATTGGAATTGTTCATGTAGTCCAGATCATTCCACTGTACATCCTGTATTTAAAGTTCCACGTATAAGATAAAATTCATTCAGAAGGGAACATCAGAAATCTTTACTCCTCTCAAGTTGTGCGGCTTGTGAGTTACACAGTATAAACACAAACTGCTTTAACATTCAATCTCAATTATAGTAATGGGCACACATGTTTTGACACATATAGTACAAGCATCAGAATCCACTCATCAGTCACAACATAGTGATTCCAATATTTTACACATTAGCTACTAAAATATTCCCATTTTAAACAGTCACAAAACTTGATGCAACCCCAGATCCTACCATTTTGTCTTCAGTCCCCCATCTACAAATTTTTTTCTCACCTCTCTTCCTTGATCCTAACCATGCTCCACCAGAAACTTCCTCTCTTCACACCCCTTCACCATGAATACCTACCAACTCTCCACTCGCACTCAGCACCTTTCTGGCATTTAATCTGACCTCCCTTACCTCTGCTTCTCCCAAACCTTGTTCCTACCTTGCCTCCTCAATTCCTAACTGGACTCTGCCAACAACCAACCACCTAAATTTTCAGAGCCATCCACAAACAATGGTTCTGATTTCCCTCTCCCTATATACTGCGCTGGTTTTCTCCAGGCAGCTTAATCTTCTACCATGGACATGGATGGTGGTAAATTTCCACCAGATTACACGCAGTCACAGTAGAGAAGACAGAAACCTGAGCACACAAGTTTTGCTTCATCTCAACATGTAAACTCACTACTTTAATCCCTTGGCACTAGTGTACTGTGAGAAAGTACGGGGATTTAAATGGCTGCCCAATACTTGCATGTTCTTGGCTGACAACCTTAGGTGATGTTCAGCTTTCTGAGAATCACACTGCACATTGATTAAAGTTGTCTTTTGGAGCCAAAGGATTAAGGTGTAATTATCGAGATTTTTTATACTACATTCGAAAGTGAACCTTAACTCAAATGCAAAATACCTTATAGGAAATGACTTCAAATCACCTTTTACAGCTTAATCTTTGAAGAAGTCTTCAGAAGTTTAAGAAGCACTGCCATCTTTCATTGTGACCTAACATAACACAGTGTTACTTTCATATAATTCATGAAGTACCATATCAAATATGCAAGCAAATATCTCACCAGTGGGATCCCTGCCTCCCGTGTCCTGCTCCAAACCTGTTTTGTGTTGTTCAGACTGTTGTAACCATATCTGAAAATTATAACAAGCATATCGCTGTCAGGATGCTCAACATCAAATGCTACCCGTTGAGTATATATGGCCAGAATATAAAGCCCTGTTGGATACTATGTTAATATGTCATTTTCTAAACCTTAAACCTTAAGAATCACCATTAAAATAATGCTAGGAACTACTGATAAAGTGTCTGAATTAACAGATAAGTAAAATCAGTAGAAATGTGAAACTGGTTTCAATCATGAGCAATGGCACAGCCAGTGTACACAATTTTTTGCTATTTTATAATCCTTTTTTGCTTATATTCTCTTGTTTTAACCATGGAAACAACAAAAAAATTTATACCTTCATCAATAGGCTACCACAGTGAAACCCCACAGTTTACACTTCAATGGGGATCAATGTGAAATGGTGTAAATCACCAGAAATGCAAAAGCTATAAGCATAGTACTTACCTTTACCTCAAGCCTAAATTGCAAGACACAGCAAGTAATGCAGGTATATATAATTGCAATATAATATAATATAATTATAACAAAGATCAAGATGCTGACCACTGACTGATCCATAAGACTATGAAACTGCTTTCATACGGTCTACACACATGCTTTGTATTTGGTTACAAAGGATATACACTTATAAGCTCAGACAATAATCTTGAAGGCATACTTGCAAAGATGGAATCCCAAGCCCCAGTAGGGAGGCATGTGTGGCCTTCCAATCACTTCTGTATATTGCTGTATAACATTCTGTGGACTGGGGCCTAAGAAAATGGAGAAGTCCAGAAGCCCTCCCACAGTGCGAAATGTGATGGCTGGTGCTGGCTGAAGGATCACCTCTGCAAAATTAAATGGGATATTTCTGCTCACTCCATTTCAGTTTGTCCCTGTCACAGGTGATCTAATATGCAGTCACCTTACACACAAGCAAATAAATCCTGTTTCAGGAGTTGAAAATAAATGTCTGGCTTACCCATAGCATTGCTATTGAGAAGAAAGACACCATGGCTGTTCCCACTTTGCTCCATTATCAGATAGAAAGGGTGACTGCCATAAAGGTTTGTCTGAAGAACAATGAATAGAGGACAAATACAAATAATAGTTAAGTATTTCAACATTACGAACAATAATATATTTTGAGATTGTGGGAGAAAATACTTAAAAGAGATATGCAACATATCAACTGAAGGGACTGTTAATAAACATAAAACCAATCACTACAGCTAATGGTACATGCTACTGGATCTTTCATTTTGTTCTTGGCTAAACTCTTTGATCACAATACCCTCCATACACCTGGCTAGTGTATTCCATACCACATCATTTTGACTGGAATATCCCATATGAGATTTGAGGTTCCTACAGCAGTGTGGATTAAGATCATAATCTACTGGAAGACCATGTAGTTTGGCAGAGAGGTACCAATATTTTGGAGGACACTGCTGCTTCATCCTCCTTAAAAACGATAGCAACAGGTTCCTCCAAAATGTTGGCACCTCTCTGCTAAACCACACAGCATTCCATAATACCATAATCTTAATCTGAAATACAGTGCTCCCCTTCATACCATGTAGCCCGAAAATAAAATAATTAACCATTTCCAACATGGTGCACCCCTTCATACCAGGTACCCTGCAAATAAAATAATTAACAATTTCCAACATGGTGCACCCCTTCATACCAGGTACCCCGAAAAGAAAATAATTAACAATTTCCAACATGGTGCATCCCTTCATGCCGTGTAGCCTTAAAATAAAATAAATAACAATTTACAACTGTTTTTAATACACTTTCATCAATATGTTTCTGACATACATGTTTTGAGTTCCAATGGACAATTTACAGTTTCCTGTTAATGCTATAAAAAGTTGTCCTCTGTTAACAGTCTTGTGTCACAGCAGTAATATTCACTTCATGCTAGAACTTCTGAGTATCAAGCACTGGTAGAATGGTAAGCGAGAACCAAAGTTATCAGAAGAAACGTACCCCAGCACCACTTTGTTACCAAAATTCCACATGAGCTACTCTACAAGCGAACCTCTGCCTCCATGATATGAAGCCAACTATGGATTGAGTGAATTCAAATTATATAAGTAATTAATTTGGATACCTATTAAAGAATAATGACTGAGAACCAAAGGTTCAGGCACAACAGTTCCAACATGAATGGCCGTTTTGATAGGGCGAGAGTGAAGAAGTGTGTAAATCAATTCAATCTGCAACACAGTTCTGCGAGAACTATATGCTAGACTTCTTTTACTTACATTTTCTTCAGGTACGTGATCATGGTTGAACATTGTAAACCTTTGCCAGTGCGTGGACAGAAGCAGCGAAGATCTGTGTTCCCCAAGGCCATATACATAACTGGAGGGCAGAAGAGCTGAGAGCTGCAAGAACTGGTCTGCAAATACAAGTGCTCCCACATCCTGAGCATCAAAACTGAAAACAGGAAAGTACCCACTGATCACTGATATGATTTCATATGTTTCAATTTTGTTGAGCAATTTAGTGTTCCCACATTTTGAGCATCAAGACTTAAAACTGAAAAGCACCCATTGATTACTAACACGTTTTCTTATGTTGCAATTTTGTTGCACAGTTTAGTGTTCCCACATTTTGAGCATCAAAACTGAAAACCTGTGAGGCCAACAGAAGGGTGTAGTTTACTTGAACAGTTTACAAGTTTTGGAGTTGACAGCTGCAACAACAAGATATACGTCTGGAATTTTACCAGGAATTTTTGGCATCACATGGCTCAGTTACGCATGCAAATTAACAAAAAGTATTTTCAGCACCTTCTGTCAAAATTTTGTCAAAACTAGGATGCTATCATGTTGAAATATGATAAATCTACTAAAGAATTGCACTTGTACAATATGTCACATATCCATAATTTCCCTTCTCACAACTACACATCTGTAAGAACTATGTGGGTAAGCTTTAAGAGTAGAACATGACACCTATATTTACTGTATGTAATTAACAATCCCAATATTCAGGAATTTTAAAAACTGAGATTGTATGCTTGAGAAAGGTCATAATAGTAATTTCTTGCAGAAATATCACAGAAAGACAGCTTACATTGCCACATTATCACTCTTCCTCACAACTTTAAAGCCTGTTTTGGTCTTGTCAAGTTGCACTTGATAATCCGTGGTTGATAAACTATGCTCCATTACTGGAACCTCAGGATATGGAGGCTCAAACCGGCTGTGGAGTGGATCTACAATCTGTAGCAGAAAATATGAATATAAATACTAGGCTACATTCATTAAATTCCTATGTTTTAACAAACAAAGTTGTCTAATGTATGGCCCTTGTTTGGACATAACTCTTCAAAGGTAGATTCCAACTAATAATGGATGGGTCCGAAAAATCTCATCCTCACCAGGGTTCAAACCCAGACCAAAGGAAAATAAACACAATTTGCAGCCATACAACAGACAACACCCATACTTCATGATTCATCTCCATTTGTGAACTGAAATTTGTTGTAACTTTTTGTGCAAGAAAATAGGGTATGATCACAGGTGCAAACAAACACACTCCTCATTTTTTTTATTATGACTGGTTATTCTCTTTAAGTTGTATAAAATGTCCTAAACTTAAAATGGGGTTATGTTAGCAAGGTGACAACTTCACAATATTTTAAAAGATTATAAAATTAAAGTAGGAAACCTCTGCTTGCATAATTATTTGTTCATTTCACAGTAACATTAAGCCTACCTTTATGCGAAGTCGCTGTTCTGTTTCATATCTGATGTCCATCCTAATCACTGCTACATCACCAGGATATGGTGATTTGAATGTTCTCTGAAGGAATGAAACTGAACCAGATGGTGTTTCAGTTATGTTGATGAATTTATAACCCCCATACGCAGCAGGATAAAAGCAATATGGTACATTCAGTGGAGCAAGCTGTGACCTCTTGTTTGCAACAGCCTCTTTGTACAACAGTTTCTTCTTTTCGCGGACCCAACAACATCCTCTTGCCTTGCATCGGGACTCACTTGCAGCATCTTCTGGGTGACAATCAAACTTGAATGCATCTGATATTTGCGCACATTGTTCAGCTGAAGCACTTGATGGATGAATGTTATGTTCAGAAAACACACTGTTACTGTGTCCCCCCCCTTCAACAACTTGTTTCATTATGTTGTGAAAAACTAGCACATTCTCCTTTCTTTGTACAACTTCTTTTCTTGGATTAGAGTGGCTATGATCTGTCACAATATGCTTAAATTCGTCAGGTGGCCACTGCGAATTCAAATGCTGAAAGAAATGTGATAGATTTATAATAGGGATAAGCATGAACAGCAGGATTACCAGCAACAATATTATAAATGTTGCCATATTGGGACGGGGACATTTTGACGCACCAGGAGTAAGTTTCGTTCTAGAAGAATAATGTACACTCAGCCTGTTAAATTCAGGTCCCGATGTTTCTTTTATTACGGTGCTGTTATCTTCATTTATTTTATGTTCATTAAAACTTGATTCAATTGGCTGGCTTTCATCTGACTTGACAGTTCCAAGATTCGTGATTCTTCTAAGAATACTCTTTATTGACCCTTGCATTCTCACTGCGTTGATTTTCACTGGCTGACACACGACTTTTAATCTTTAGCACTGAGTTACCATTAGACATGACCCCGCTTCCTGTGCGCTCAATGTAAACAACCCGTCCCCACCACGAGACTAGACCTTCAGGCCTGCACAATCGAATGAAAATTATCGAACAATTCGATTCTGGAAAAATATCGAATAATTCATATCAAAACATGGAGGAATGGCGCCTAACACCACACATCATGTACAATGCCTCGCAGGACACTACATGAAATCTGTTTGCTTGTTGCTAGCGGAGAACGGAATAAGAACACTGGTAATTCTTCCACTATTTTAGTTTTTTTATTCTGAGCCATCTAGCTCAATTATTCGTCAAAGCAATTACAATGGTTACATGTCTCGGTGTTTATAACCATCATAATTTTGATTAATAACAGCTGATGTACCCAGGTGAAAAGAATTAAAGAAAGTGAAACCACAATAAGACACAATGGTATGTAATAAATAAAATTACATTTACTTGAACTGTACTTGCATCCGTCGCTAACAACCCCCCCACGCAAAGATCCCGGTGAAGTACTAAAGTGACTCCCCCGATCACGGATCATCTACAGATGAGCGTCAACACGAGGCAGGGGCTGGATGGTTGGTGGTACTGCAAAGTGGATGCCGTTATAAACAGCGGTACGAGTGGAAAGGTTGGTAGTGCATGTGGATGCCAGGGATGTGGCTGTGATATACGTGTGTCTTTCACAGTTTTGGCAATGTCTGAAAGAAGTTCTGGTGTTTTTAAGCCATGATGCGATATGAAGGGAAGACACGGGAAAAGCGTGAATCTTTTCTAGATATATATCCATTCGTAGGGGGGTTAAAGTGTTATCGAGGTAAACTGAAATGGATGCAAACGGCAACGGTAAGCGCACTATGCCAAAGTTAGTAGACATATTTAGTCGCCAAAGGCAAGATTCTGACAGTGGGGTAGAATGCCCTGATTTAGATTTTATATACGATGATTCCGATTCTCTAGTCAATGAGGTGGCAGAGCTCTACAGTTACACAGAACAATCGGAGTTTCAGTTAAATGTCAAAGCATTTGAAGATCAGATGAAGGAATGGAAACTCAGCCCGTTTTGGTTAAAGTTTTCGGAGAGTACACAAAGGTCAATTGTAATGAAGCTCATGGACCAGCTAGAAGTGTCGAATAAAGCCATCAGAATGAAAGCTGCTCGTTGTGTGTTGTACTTAGCCCAGGGTTGTTGGGCAGAATTGCAGTCGGATGCAGAGCAACAGATGTGGAGTCGTAAAAATGTCATGTTGCTGTATGAAAGTGGAGTCTTCAGTGCCTTCATAGAACTTTTAAACATTGAGATAGAGAATAGTTCTGCAGCATCAACAGCTTTAAGAAAACTTGCAGTAAGCTTGGCTGATTCAACAGACCTAAGGATAATACTCAGTGTTCTGTATATCATGATGGAAGTAATTCGTACTGTGAGAGAAGATGATACAGATGAAATAAAGAACTATCGTGAGGCCTTTAAAAGTGATCTAGCAAACGTGATTGGAGATGAACTGTTAGTAGTGAAACTGTTAGGAATGGTAACACGTTTCTGCAGTGGGTCAGCACCACATTTCCCTATGAAGAAGGTTCTTCTTTTGCTTTGGAAGACCATACTGACATCCTTGGGTGGGATGGATACCTTGCGGCAACTAAAGTGTACATATCGGGAGCAAGCAGGGTTAAGCATGACCCAGGACACAATGGAAGTAGCCAGGACAATGAGAGCCTCATCACCTCCAGCCAGTGCAGCAGATCTGCTTGAAGCTCAAAACCAGAAGAGGAACAATAGACCATTCAGGCGAAGCCTTATGAAGCAGAGTTCCTTAGACGAAACAATGGGAATGGAGTATGAGCCAACAGACCAGACTGATGAGGAGGTTAGAGAGTTTGAGGAGCGGCAGGCAATGGAAGAAGCGGGAGAGATACCACAACCTCCTAGCCCTCGTCCAAGTACTCCAGCCCCTAGCAAAGGAAAAGGTCTACCTTGGGCTCCAAAGGCACGTCAGAAAGACCTTGACCTGTTCCTTGAAAGTACAAGAGTCAAATTTGTTGGCTTCCCACTTCAGGGAGACAGAGTTTCTTTGGCTGGACTGCCACAGCCCATTCATGAGGGAGTGGAAGTGTTGAAACACAATATGTACACATCTTTGGCTGAAGTACAGATTCAAAAAGAAGAAGATATAGCAAGAAATCCCATCTCAACACCAGAGGTGAATGTGCTTCAGACACCAACAGAAGTGCTGTACCAGGCCATGTTGCCAAGCTTGCCACAGCATATGATTGCATTACTAAAAATTCTACTTGCAGCTGCTCCAACATCAAAGGCAAAAACTGATTCTATCAATATTATGGCAGATGTTCTTCCAGAAGAAATGCCAATGACAGTTCTGCAGTCTATGAAGTTGGGAATTGATGTAAACAGGCATAAGGAAATTATTGTGAAGGCAGTCTCAGCAATACTTCTGCTTTTATTGAAACACTTCAAATTGAATCATATTTACCAATTTGAATTTATGTCTCAGCACTTAGTATTTGCAAACTGTATCCCGTTAGTTCTCAAGTTTTTTAACCAGAATATTATGGCATACATTGGAGCAAAGAATACCATCCCAATTCTTGATTTCCCATCATGCATTATTGGGGACCAGCCAGAGCTGACAGCAGAAAGTCTGGAAATAGGTGACAATCAACAGTATTCATGGAGAAACATTTTCTCATCTATAAATCTTCTGCGGATCTTGAACAAACTCACAAAATGGAAACACTCGCGCATAATGATGTTAGTGGTGTTTAAATCGGCACCTATTCTCAAACGTACTCTGAAAGTGCGCCACGCCATGATGCAGCTGTACGTATTGAAACTGCTCAAGATGCAGACCAAGTATCTGGGCCGGCAGTGGAGGAAGTCTAATATGAAAACAATGAGTGCCATATATCAGAAAGTTCGACATCGCCTGAATGATGACTGGGCATATGGTAATGACCTGGATGCAAGACCATGGGACTTCCAGGTGAGTTGCTGCTAAGTGGAAGCTGTGGAGTTACCGAAAATGTTCGTCACAGCAGGGCTGTGGAGTTGGTACACAAAACCTCTGACTCCGACTCCTACTTCACAATTTTTAAATCTCCGACTCCTTCATGAAAGCTGCGTATGTGTTAGTAATGGTAAACCTACTAAAATGGTAAATGGTATCATAAGACATTTTGTCACCACCATGTGCATCATCAGGCAACTTTTTAGACTTATAAGCTATATTTAAGTGTAAGTCTAATGGTTCTTTTAGCTAATATCTATTTAAGATTTTATATGAAGCTCAGAGTCGATACATTTTTACGAACTCCAACTCCACCCCAAATTCCTTCTGACTCCGACTCCAACTCCACAGCCCTGCGTGACAGTACTGCTGGTGGGGTTTGTGTGTATATATACTATTTATTGTTGTCTCCATGGGAAGCAAGACTGTCATTGATTAATATATTTTATTTTAGAAGTTTCAGAATTTATGCAAATAACTTTAAAATTGGTTCAGATTTAAAGTTTATGATGTCAAAGTCTTTCTCACCCACAAACAGGCCTGTGTGTGTGTGTGTGTGTGTGTGTGTGTGTGCGCGCGCGCGTAAAACTTGAATCAGTTGTATTGTTTGTATGCGTCACGTTCATTGATTTACATAAACTCTGCAATATCTGGTATTTATTATCTGGAAATCTCTACTAACCAGCAAATTGACGAAGAGCCCTGTTATATTTGACGCTTGCATTAACCTGCAGCACTGGCCCCTGTTGCGAGAATTCAACCCGCTCACACATTTTTCCCGTTACTCCAAGTGGTGGTCAGATACTGTAGCATGGTATGATGAATTGCTTTAGTGGCTTCGGCTGTTACAGGTTGTTAACAGTGCAGTGCCTGGAATATTTCATTTTTGTTATGGAAGGGCTGATAAAGAGTGGAAGAGAGCAGTGTTAACGATAAAGGCAAACATAGACATATGTAATAGACTTGAACATGGCGGAAACTGTGACAAGTTAGTGGAAGAGTATGGTATCGGATCTTTGATCTTCTATGATATGTGAATAATAATATTATTAGTAATATTCTGATATCCAGAAAATCTTGATATCCGGCAAACCTTTGTTCTCGGAGGTGCTGGATATCGCAGATTTTACTGTACTACGGGTTTTTTTTCTTTTCTTTCTCTTTCTCGCTTTTACTACTACTACTACTACTACCACCACCCCCCACCAAAGACTCAGATGGTATGGTTTGTGTGTCATAGTTGAGGAAAGTGGTTAGAGTTCAGGTGTATTTGGAAGAAATCTAATTGTGTGCATTGCATATTTATACATAAACTCATTCCACTGAACTTGGTGCTTAGATTTTTCATGGCTGTCAGGGGGAGATATTGCTAGATTCGAAAATGATGGTGATTTTCTGAATGGGAAAAGCGTGTTTAAGGATTGCTGCTTGTGACATCTGAGTAGTATGTATCTGTGGATGATTTGCAGATGTTAAACTTGAGGGAGGTACCTGATGTGTAATACAAACTATGTTGTGCTCTGTAAAATTGGGCCCACATAATGTGCGTGTACTGTATATTACAAGGCCTATGTTGTGGGCATACTAACTTCTAGAAATTTTTGTTCATTCGGTGGTTTCCCATTTTTTTATGTCCAGTCAGTAGGTACTTTTTGACCTTTGAAGTTTTTATAAATTAGGTCCTTTGAACTGTTCAGTTCAGAATTATGTTTTGAAATGGTGAATTCCTTCAGACACTTGGGAATTAGCTTAGTCTCTGCCTCCCTTGTTTAATAATGAACTATACATATGTAGAAATAATATTTACATCATTCGAATTTGTCTTGTGTTTAATGCAGGCAGAGGAGTGTGCACTGAGAGCCTGTGTGGACCGCTTCAATAACCGTCGGTACAGTGGCAGCAGTAAGGACCCAGACTTTGAGCCATCAGACCATTGTATTACTAGTGTTCTGGGACAGCCCTTTGAGCTAACTGATTATTTCAAACAGCATTATGAAGTGTGGCTTCAACGTGAAGTCTTTCAGACATCATTTGGTGATTTCTATTGACAATTGTCACTTGCAGAATGAAGCTCCAGATCTTATTGAAATGCCTACTGATAGAAATTTGTATTTTGTTAATTTATAGAGTGTCATTACTGTTACACAGGTTTCAAAAAAATCCTGATTCCTTCTTCCCCCCAGAAGAACATACCTGTGAAACAAGTAAGCATTTTTAACATAATATTCATATAGTAAGTATTTGGTATTTTTGTTCTGAATTGTCTATTTGCAAGAGGTGCCTGCAGTTTGAATTTACTAAGTTGTGCTGTACCACTTGAGTTTCTGTTCATACTGTGGGGTACATAATTAAGATACAGCATGTTACTTATGTAAAAAAGTATGAGCTAGCTTTATTCCAAATAGTAAGTTTGATGTTTTATACAGGGCTGTAGAGCCGGTATACAAAACCTCGAACTATGACTCAGACTCCTCAATTTTGCAATCTCCGACTCCATCATAAAGGCTCAGTATGTATTAACAATGGTAAACCGACTAAAATGGTAAGTGATTTCATAAGATATTTCATCACCACCATGTGAATCATTAGGCTACTTTTTTAGACTTATAACCTATATTTAAGTGTAAGTCTAATGGTTATTTTAGATAGTGTCTATTTAAGATTTTATATCAAGGTCAGAGTCGGTACATTTTTACTGACTCCAGCTCCACCAAAATTCCTTCTGACCCAGACTCCAGAGCCCTGGTTTTATACAACTGTACATTGTAATGTGCAATGTACATAAAAATGTGCCCAAACATGAAACAGTGTGAACTGCATGTGTTATTTCTAGGCTATGTAATATTTACCTTTGATATAGTCATAATGAATGACATAGGATTATTAGCTGTTTGACTTGGCATCTGTAACTGCTTTGCAGACGCAGTGTTTAATTCATGCACTTCCATCATTTGCGTCTCATTCTGTAATTTTTCAGTGTTATGTTTGGATGGCTCTAGTGATACAGCACCTTCTTAGTAATAACCATGTTTAAAACCTTCACTTAACATACATTTATCAACCCAATTAGACCGGTTTGATGAACTTCAACATGTTACATCATTCACAGTAATGAAAATTTAGATTATGGCCTTTTGGGTTGTGACAGTTTAGCCACATGAGTATTTATCAGTGTTTTCAGAGGACCCTGCTGCCTCCATATTCAGGTTAGATATTAAAAGTTTTCCTTTTTTAAAATTGTATCTCAGAAATGTATAAAGTTTGTCTTTTCCGACAAATGTGTCACTGTAGGCAAAGGAGGATTTGAAGTTGTCGTCATGCATGGGATGCTTGTAGAATGAGGGAATTCTATAAAATTGAATGATAACAGGTGCTGATGAGACATTACCAGTTCTTGATATGATTGGGTTGATGTGAAATAGTGGACCTGTGTTGCAATAAATATTTTGTGAAGCAAACTGATGTAGGGCCAGTTACTGTAAAAGTTATATCAAACATTCTTAATTTTAATTCTTACAGATGAAACAAATTTGCTTTATATGATGTAGCCAAGTGGAAGGTGGCCTGGACATGTGACAAATCCTTTGTGTTGCCATTGAAATATTTATTATTAAAAATGAAAGGGTAGTTATTGTATCGATGCCATGAAATGATATATGGGGGCGAAGGTATGGCTGCACTCATTGTTAACAAGAGAACTCAATTGAGATGACTGGTTAAAATCATACCCTGATCATTTCAGTCCCAGCAGAAGACTCCTTGGTACCCATTGAATAGGAGGCTGGGTGTGCTGCGGAGCTAGTCTGGATGATTTGGCAAAGAGAAAAATCTCTTGACCTTGCCAAGAATCAAAACCTAAATCATCCAGCCCATGGCCTGGTCTTTCACTGGCTATGCCATTCTGGCCTTCTTTCTTTCTTTCTTTCATTCTTTCTTTCCTTCCTTTCTTTCCTTTCTTTCTTTCTTTCTTTCTTTCTTTCTTTCTCTCTCTCTCTCTCCCTTCCTTTCTTCCTTCCTTCCTTCCTTCTTTCTTTCTTTCTTTCTTTCTTTCTTTCTTTCTTTCTTTCTTTCTTTCTTTCTAATAAACATGATGGGAATCTAATAACAGAATAACCTAAACCTAAGAAGAGGAGGTTAGATTTTAGCATATTCTGATACTGTGTAGTAGGGACTGTTGATTTGTGTTGGCAACACTGAAGCATGGTACTTATTGTGATGCTTCCCAGTATATGATTGTAACAGAGCTGCAAAAATAGCAAAAGGAGGTTAAGATTTAGTCAAAAATTAAGGCTAGTTGTTGATAAGATTGATGTGTCAGTAATGAACATAAGTAGAAACAGAGTCAGTAGGCAGGTAAGTGGTATGAAGTTTTCAGTTATTGATTCCTGTGTTCAGACATACAGTAACTAAGTTTATGTAAGATTTAATTTAGGTCCTTGTTGGTACATTTGTAGCCATGATCTGTGTAGCTGGCTCTGATTGGCAGCACAAAAACTGTCTGGGATCATGGCTGTAGTTGTTGGATTCTTTGCTAATTTGTAAATTTTGCTATATTCCATTATTTGTATTTATACATAATTAAAGAAAAAATGATTCATGTGCAACATCTTGTTCTCTGAACAGGCTTGCTTATTTTACTTTTCATTGTAGTAGACTTTGTTTCAGAGTTTTGCTTTTCAGAGTACCGTTATTAAAGTTAAGTATCATCTTACTGTTCCAAGGAAGTGAATTGTAGATTGTCTCTGAAACCAGTATTAATCATTGTGCTGACTAAACTGAATTGTAATGAATTCCTATTTTAATTGCGCTGTACAATACATCAGACCAACTCATATTTAATTGTTGGTTTGATTTGATTTTAGTTCTCACCGTTTCAGTTTACCCATATCAAGGTTAGGTTCTTTAATGAAACTTCAGCAATCTCGTTTTAGTCATATCACATCCCATCTGTTAAATTCTTTCAATGCACATAACACTTGCAATGAATAATGGTTAAGGTTTGTTTTTAGGCATGTTCACCAAATTGCGAACAGTAACAGATTTTTCATTTCTGTCCGTTCACATGGAATGCTCCCACTGGATGGAGTTTTGTGAAATCTGATATTCAAGTATTTTTTGAAAATCAGTCAGTAACATGTAAGTTACACAAAAATTTGACAAGACTAACTGGTACTTGGCATGAAGGCCTGTGTACATTTATGATAATATGTCAATGGTTCTTGGTACAAGAAATGTTTTAGACTGGTTGTAGAGAAAATCAAAACACATTTTATGTTCAAACCTTCCCCCCCCCCCCCCCAAATCATGGTGTTTCTGAGATAATCTGGAAAAATACAGTAGAGCCAGAAAGGCCACAGGTGACACTATAATATGGTGCATGTGCATTTCATGCTGGATAACTAAGGCTACAAACACACACTCAGAATATGTAATACTCATTACTTTTCCATGGCAATAGTGGTTACATGAACGCACTTCAGTGTTACATTACACATACATTGCATGTCTTGTTGAACATGTCACATGGTGCAGTCATGCATGTATGCAGTGCCGCCCTTATGGGGACCAGTAATATGCATACTGGAGTTACTTGATAGTGCCTGGGTTCCGTATGATTGACACTGAAGTAAATGTAGCTCAGCTGTGTAAGTTACATTGCATAATAACATCCGTCTTTTTTTAGTTCTCTGCACATAGCCACATTGGGAAGCTGGGTATTTCAGTCGTTTGATCTGTGATGGTTTTGAGACCCTCGAGTGACAGGAACCGTGAAGACAATGTTCCCTCACCCATCTGCCTAGGAAGAACGTCTGTCATGTACCCACCCCCATTTTCATCAGTTGTGTTTTTAATCCCGTTTTCATTGTGTGGAGCCAGCATAGCATCGTCAGTATAGTGACTAGGCTACTGACTAGACAATGCAGGCAACAGATATTTCCATTTCTAAATATACAGACCTGCGGCCCACCCAGTTTGCTATTCAATGGGTGCTGGGGCCCTTCCGCCTGGCGAAAAGCCGCTGGGCTGTGAGTCTAACTCCTCACCTCTGTCTAGTGCTCAGGTTAAGAATGAGTGGAGCTATACCTCTCCTACCCCTCTACGCCTTCATGGCATACACAGGGAAAACTTTATGGTTTAACTTTTATTACTGGAATGAGTTTGTTACAAGTTGGAACAACTTCCTTTTCAACATATGAGTAGCAGTCCATGAATTTTTTCAACCACACATGAACCAGAATCTTCAATGCTTACACTTTTTTCAGTTCCATTCTTTCCTGGAATGTGCAGAGGGCTTTTTTTTTTCATTTCTGTCGTAGCTGCCCCTTCTGGTGTTTTTTACTGTTGTCACTGATATACTACAATACCCTGTTGTTCTTTCAGCTGGATGAGAAATAGATAAAATTAGACTGCCTCTTGTTTACAAATGCAATTCACATGGTTTGTTGCTTCCCTAGGGTAATTGCGGATGGTTTTAACTTTCTTTACACTGGTCACCATTTGTTAGATGTTCATTTTATGACAAGCCTAAAGTCAAATTTATGCATAGCTCTAACCGATAGAATGCAGTAGCAAATATTAAGTAGCATGTGTAATACACAACTGCACTTCAGCCCAATGTCATTTTAACCGGAATGCATGGTTACTGGTGACAAATATGTAACACCCTGACTTCCCTTGGCCCAACCACGGTCAAGGTCAAAGTCGTTTTCGTGTGTCGCCCGTAGTCATTCAGTTCTGGCGTTCGGATGTACTGCTATCGCTGCTGAACGTTTGTCATCGATTTTTAGGTTTTAGGGGCTGTTGCCTTACTGTATAGCGGTATATCAGTCTGCTTTAATTCTTCCGTTTGCAGTCCGGTTTCAACAGTTCCGTTTAACTGACAGAAGTAGCCTGGTCCCCTCTGTCAGTCAGTGTAAGTTCTTGGTTATGTGATCATTCCATGGCAAGGCCTGAACCGTAGACATTCATGCGTTGAGAGGTATTCGAACCCACTATCCTTGAGTTGTAGCATTCCAAGGATGTGAGACATGCGATGACCGGTTGTGACGACACAATCTTAATAATCTTCCCCTACCGAATTAACTTAAGAATATTGTTTCATGTTGGTATAACCGTTACGTCTGGTACATATGGAATAATGATGCTACAATTTAGCTTGGAAGTTAGTTCATATACTTTACATCTTTAATGCCGAGCAGCTTGGTGTAGCGTCAACACTGTAGACCTCTATTCCAGAATGCACGGTTCGGATCTCGGCCGAGACACTATCTTGAGTTTTGCGTGGTGTTTCTCGATCTCTCTGTGCAAATTCCGGAACAGTGCGTAGTGTAGGCCACTACCTCCTCAAGATACTCAGCAGTCACCTGCTAGTAGCGGCCAGACGAACAGACAGCATCATGATATTAGAGAAGATCACAAAACATGCTTAAGGCTCCTTGCGTTCTAGACTGTGGTAGCATATGGTTTCACAAATTGGATCTGTTTTTGTTGTCAGTTGAAATTCTCGGGGGTTATCTACTGAGCTGGGCCCATTAGGAATCTGAATTATAAGGAAAAGTCTGTGATGTAGTGATGTTTGCGAATAGCCGATTGGGTTCAGTCGACCATAAACACAGCGATGAATGAATGAAAAAAAACAGGGCGAAGTAAATATTTGCAGAATTACAAAAGTGATTTTCGACAGAAGTTAGTACATAAAATTTTAAAGTGAAACACTTAAATGACTTATTATAACGATGACTGAATTTTATGTGGAATCATAAAAGTGCATATACGAACCAAATTATCGATTTCCAGTTTTGTCATTAACGTCTACGGTGAGAGGGTCCAACGCACCACGATTACTGCAAGCGTTACCCCTGGCAACATTCACCGGTGCGTGACAAACATTTCGCAGTTGTGTGTTTGTAAAGGTGTGTCGTCCTTACACTACTACAACTTACGAATTAAAAGGTGAGTTTCATGTGTTATAATAATTCGTTTTGAAAAAAACTGCTTATATGTGTGTGTTCCTTCATCTATTAAGTAATATATTCATATGCGAACAAAGCTCTATTTGAAGTCAGTTACAAGATATGACGCATGAGTAACAGATGAACAGGAGCACCTGTAAACAGAAAACGATTCTGCGTTCAAAATTCGGTGCCAATAATTACCCCAGCTTCTTTCCTACAAGCGCAGGAATCTTAACCACATCACCACGCCGTCTGTATTTGTGCGCGCGCATGCGTGTCCCTCATTGGATATTCTGGACCGATTAAAATGGATTTTTACGAAATCTTGTAAATACGTTATGCCATAAGACGACACCTCAAAGTCGTGTTTTCTGATTTTTCATAATCCGTATCAGCAACTTGGCGACCGTACAAAATTCTGAGATGGAAGTGCCACTACCGTTACGTACTTTTTTACATTTTTTGATCCCGAAATACATCGTGACCCTTGTTAAGGTACTGTCGGTGTGGAGTATACAATACAATAATGGGGCCGCGGTGGCGCAGTTGGTTGAGGCACTGCGCTACAAACCGGCAGGTCGCGGGTTCGATTCCCGATTTTTCATTGGCCTAGTCCTGTCGGTCGCACTGTGGCCCTGGGGTCAACTCAGCCTCTAACAGAAATGAGTACCAGGAATATTTCCTGGCGGGTAAACGCGGCCGGTGCGTGTGGCTGACAACCTTACCACCTTCATGTGCCGATTGTCTAGAAATCTGGGAGCCTCGACCTCCCTGGAACCCTATGGGCCTGTCCAGGCCTGTAATGGGACTGCTTTACCTTTTACAATACAATTATATACAATAATAATCAAATATCTTGATTAGGCAATGACCACAGCATTTCCAAATCGCTATTCACTAATTATCATCTACGGACAGCGTCCCGCAATAAATTACAAAAGCGCGAGCCTCGAGGATTTCTCAGCGGTGTGGTTGAGGATTCCGTTCTTCTGCTATGTGACACTGCCTCAGTGGGTAATTGCCTCCCGACGTTTCGAGGAAACCTACTGCCCCATCTTCAAGAGTCGATAGGTCCTACCGACCCTTGAAGATGAGGACACTAGTTTGCCTCGAAACGTCGGAAAACAATCACGCGTTCAGGCAGTGTCATATAGCGGAAAAACGGCATCCTCAAACGGTAAATAAATCGATGTTTATTTTTAATTATTGTCGCAGGCTGTGAGGTGTAGATGTCGAATGAAACTACGGAATACTGAATTCAGCACGGTGGCTCGAGTGGTATGTTTTTTGACTTGTTTTCGGGAGATGTCCAGTTCGAAACTCGGTCGTGTCATCTCCTTTCCGGAATGAGTTATTTTCGATCTTCTTCACCCCCAACTTTGGGAATGCTGGATAGCGCCTTTAAATAGGTCACGACCGCTTTTTCTCCATTCCTTTCGATTTTACCGAACACAATCATCTGGTTGTAAAATTCATCGCCAAACAATTTCTGCTGTTGGTACAGTTTCTTTAAATAACGCCCGATCCACCTATATTCATAGTTCAATGGAGCAATCAGTAAATAGGCTACACTTTTATCTGCCCTATACCGACTGTCTTGAATCAACAAATCACTGTTTCTGGTAGCCGTTCTCCATGGCGTTCCGCCACGTGAGAGCCAGGTCTCGTGCCCGGTCATCAGGCAGCGTTTCCAGTAGCTCGTCGGAGTCACCTCGCAGCGTCCCGGCGCTAGACTTCACCCTGTACGGCTCCCCAGCACCCCGTTCTGCACATCGCACGTCATCTGCAGCCGCTAAACCAAAACCTAGATGTCGATCCACCAAACCAATTGCTGCTCCACCTGCAAGTCCGCAAAGTACGTACTGCACAGAAGAATTTCAACTTGATTTATCTTCCCTGACAGCTGATGAAGATGAGGTTATTACTACTAATAATACAAGTGATGTATATTACAGACAATACGACACTGTTTTTAACGAATCAAGCAATGGATGTACAGATGCCATAAAACACAACCATGTCGTGAATAACAGCAGTGTTAAGTCAAATGGAAACGTCGAAAATCAAAATTCCTGCAGTGAGGCAGCCGAGACGGGTGACTTAGGTACGAGTAATATCGAGAGTGCTGGTAAAGCAATGCGTTTGCTTGATTATGACAAGGAATCGGAAGATAAATTACGAAGTGGAAATCCGGACTTTTCCACGAACACAGATAGTAGTAATACGGAATCTCAATATTCAGACAGAGGCCGAATTTCTAGTGACGCGTTTTTCTCAAATCAATCATTTGGTGACGAAGGATCTGGTAGCACAGGCAGTTCCTTATCAGGCAGTTGCTGTTATGTAACACTCAGTGAATATTCTATCGATTCCTGCAGTAGTACCGCTTCGGTAAGATCAAGAAATTCACATCAACGCGGAATAGCCACGTCTGGCTGCAGCAATTCATCTAGAGAACCAAGCGGTGATGTATCTAGAAAAGTTCGTGAGAAGAACAATAAAGTGGAATATAGAAGTGTTGAAGTAGCTGTGGAGAGCCCGATAAAAGGAAATGACAATCAGCAAATTACAAGAAATCTTCCAAACGAAAATTTGAGTCGTATTCCTGAAAAAAGTAGACAAGTGGAAACTTCAAATCAGAAGTCATCAGGAGTTGTTATAAATAGCAGCATGGCCACAGAATTACAGATTCCACTTTCTTGTGGCAGCGAGGACAGTGCTCGTGCTTCAGATTCACTTTCTGTCAGTGTACAAGGCAGAAGTGAAAAAACCGACAATTTTTTAATTTCCTCTACATGTAAATATACGAAAGAAATTAGTACCTCTTCCGTAGAACCATTAACTGATCAATGTGTTGAGGTAAATAAGAGAAAATACGAGTTAAACAATATAATTTCTCACGTTAATTTTGAGAATAAATACATTGCAACTGACAAAGCAAGTGATAATGTGGAAAATGACGATATTAACAGCAAATCTTCTAAAATTTATGGCCACTATTTTGCTAAAAGAGGTCATGAAATTCAGACGGAAGAAAGGATAATCGAAAGGGAAGGACAAGCAGAACAAGGGTGTCTGTGCTGTGCAGCAGGAAACATGAAAATATGTGGCTGTCTTTGGAACAGCATTTTATTGCATGAATCAAATACCCCAGCATCTTATAATTCAGCCTTCCACGACACTAGTGGAAGATGTTCAGGAAGTAAAGGCCATTTTAACGATAAACCTGATGAAAACGTAGCAGGTGTGGACATAATCTCGCAGACTAAGTTCCCAGCTTCTGTAAAGGCTGAGCCAGCGTCTTCAGGTTTGAAAAGTTCTCCATCATCTGCGAATTATGTTTCTCTTACCAGTTTGGAAAACGACGAGGATTATGATGACACATTGTGCAGATATAGCGCCAAATATCACGTGTTACCTGGATATAAGCAAATGTTACAACAAGACTTGTATTCCTCACCGATTAGACCTCATACTCCAAACACAGTGGGAAGTTTATCAGTTATGACATCTGACTGTGAATCTGAAAGACAGTCAGGGCATTTATCAGAGCTTCTTGATTCTGGTTACTTTCCTGATATTTCCTTACCAGCCAGAGAGGTTATGGAAGCCGTAATCTGTGCCCGTCAACTAGTTTGTGTTTTGGAACGTGCTCTGGACAGAACTTTGTCTTCTAATACAAATGACAGGAACGCTTATTCATCAGTGAAGAAGTCTTCAGTAAGTTTTCCCACAAATTCTACCCGAAGAAAGCAAAGGTCAAATTCATTGTCTCCAAGTATACTTCGTTGTTGCAAAGAAATGGATTCCGCCTGCATTTCAACTACAATTGAATTTCGTCCTGATGGGAAACACAGTGATTTGGATACTGACAGTGCCGCAGGTAAAATGGAAGGAATGAATCCAAAAGAAATTTGTGATGTGAAGCCCCCCCTTTCTTGTGATGGTGTCGCAACGCGATGTTCTTACATAGATGCACCGCCCTTGTTAATTGTGTCTGCTGAAGAGCTGCAGAAACAGAAGACTCTTCTGAAACCTGCAACTGACAGGGGGGTTCATCATACTGCAGTGCAAGTGGTCGATGTGGCCGATATCTTAAGAAACACCATCTCCCGGCGTCGGAAGTTCTTGGATCCTTCAGATGAATTCGTATGTGGAAATAACAGGTCCGTTTCGGAATGCTCCCTTGAAAATGCTTGATATAAATCTGTGATTTCGTTTCATGAGTACATTTTTATGTGCGATCCGGAACATGTAAGGAATATGAAGAGTCTGCGTTTCAGCGTAATTATCTTTCATTCCAGAAAATCTGGATCTGTCATCTTCTCTGGAAGGAAGAAAAAAACTTGTGTTCCACAGCAGATAGTGCTGTTCCGATCCCCATGTGCTTCAGAACGTACAGCAGAATCACATGTTGCGGGTAATGTGTCTCACAGCAAACACATAGAACGGGCCCCTGCATTATGTGTATAACAAGCAAGCCCATTTCGGTTGCAAGGACCAAAGTAATTGCTTGCAGCGTTTCTTCTGGTGTCCCTGGCACCTCATGGCCTTCGATTGTACAGTACGCAAACGGTTTCGGAACTATTTGCAGGCATTTTTTTCTGGATATTTTACCCTTTTCTTGTGATATTTTTCAATGTTTTTACATTGATATATGTTGCTTCTCTTTCTCCTATGAAAGTCCTTTACAGTTCATATCAACCATCTTATGTCGTCCTAATATTCTAAGGAAAAGCTTTTCTGACGTCTTCACTTCTCTGCCGCGTAAGACTTGAAACCTTTAGGGCAATGAAGACTTTTCTCGGGCGAAGCAAGGCGTCTCGTGCACGCAGAAGATCTTGTCGCCCCGACGACTAATTCCTCTTCCATTTACGTCCAACATTTGCACCATATCAAATCATAGTACGACTTTGAATCAGGTGTTCTAATGATGTGTATTTTTTATATTTCCTTAATAATGTGCTTGAGACTCCTCACAACAATCGAAATGTATTTATTTTTACATTAGCACCGTTCCAGTTTACAATAATAAGCCTAAAAGTTCATAGTATCCTATATTAAGATAAGTTTGTTAGACAAACGGAGAAATACTACATAACGACCGAGTAAAATGTTTGGATTCGAAGGATGATTGTATTTCTATATTTAGTAATTTTGTAGCCACATTTTAGAGAAGCACATGAAATGTTCTGTGTATATGTGTGCCTTGTGTTCCATATTTCTGGCTGTTATGTCAGGAAAATCAGCCTAACAAGTTATAAAGAATGCTACTCTAACCAAAACGGAATGTATTACCATATGCTAATGAAAGCCACAAAAATGAAATTTCAGGAAAGTCTGTCTGGCGGGAGTCGCCCTGTTCCATTTGCAACGACAAACGTGACGAAGCTAAGAGTCGCCTGCGCAGATCAGTTGCCAAGGCGACTCAAGTAATGAGTAACATTGCTGGATAAGAATCTGCATAAAATGCCTGTGTCTAAATCAGTATCACGTTTAGAGCTCAAATCCTACCTGGACTAAATTTGCAGGGCCCACTGAAGAAAACGGAGAGGAAGTGCGTCATTCCTTCAACCTCCTGAAATGTATATTATATACAATAATAGCGTATAAGACCGTCAATCAAAACTAAGAATATTTACTTGTACACTAAAATTCTTTGACAACGGTATCGCGTGTGAATCAACACTCACGTGCTTTTGAACTGTTTCCATTGTCTCACTTTATTTACACCGTTGAGGGTGCGCCTGAGGAAGAAAGCAGTCGCTTTCGAAACGTTGTGTGTGTAAATAAAGAGTAATAAGTGTAAATAAACAACGGAAACAGTTAAAAAGCATATTAGTGTTGATTCATAAGAACGTTTAGTGTATATGTATACATATATATAAGAATTTGGTTACAACAACATGTTTCGGCCGGAGTAGGCCATCAGGTAGTACAGAATGCAGAAACATATTGTAATCAAATTCTTGTGCGTGTGGTAAACATTCTCAGTTATGCCTGGCGGTATTATACACACTACGGCGTGAATGAAAATAAGACTACGTATTATATAGTACGTTATATACATGAAGATTTAGTTTGTACCTCACAGATAACGCCATGTTCCTTTATTATAAATGAAACCGGTTAATGCTGTATGGTAAAACATCCGCTCTTTATTGTAAGAAACAGACGGAGTTCATAAATAAATTGTATGGGCAAAATACAGAGATATATTTTTAAGCCTGGCAGTATTTATAGTAACCACCAGGGTTTGAAGCTCAATAAAACTACGTCACACTATTATGTAAGAAATTTTAATGATCAAAAAAGAAACTTAAACAATGTAGCTTAGAAAGTCTTCTTAAAATAATCACAAATCCTTCATTTCAACGCGTGTCTAAAGTAATAAACAATGAAAATATCTGGTACTCATGTACACAATGGAATGAGGGTGGATACATTTATTGAACACGGACATACATAACTTTCAAAATACACAATATAAAACAGTCTTTCTGATGTGTGCATTTGTAAGATTGTGGTAAAGCTTACATAAGCAGTAACTTAAATATATAATGCAGCCTATATATTCCTACATTTATAGATATACGTACATGTACCATGTCTTTATGTGGTTCATTTGTTGGCTGTTTCCTAATGCGCGCCACTATGTTCATTAACCCTATTGTGTCTTGTGACCTGGGAAAGAATTTAAATACTAATGAAGTATCACTTAGAAGTGATTTCTCTGTATTTTTCTGTGTTACATTTCTGCTGTCTGTATTTAGATTTGTGTCAGTATGGAAAAGAATAGTTGAGAAGGTCAATAATTTCAATATACGCAGATGTAGCGCCTGATGAAGAAGTCAGTATATCTTCTTCGCATTTTATCTATCGTTTTCTTTAGAAGGAAACAAAATTAAATTTTCCGAAAACAACAAAGTTTATATTCTGCTTCCGCACCCAGTCCCACCAGCGCTGAAGACTGCCTACACCTCAGTAAATTCGTAGACTAGTCACTATACCGACTAGACTACCCCGGCTCCCTTTCACACATTTTTATGTTTACAAGTTATGACTTACCGCTGCAGGGGTTTTCAAAATTATAGCCCTTTTAAATAGTTTGAAAAGTAAGGATTACATATTATGTAGTAATGTTCCAATTTCTGATCCCATAATAATTAAGATAACCTGATATGAAAAAATATTCTTAGTAGTTACATTTATTGACAGACGCACTTAACACAGAGCGCAAAGAATATATCTTAGATTAGCATTCAGTATGTAGAGACGGTCCATTCACTAATAAACGCTCACTGAATTTTCAAAACGAACTGTCGAGTAGAAAGCTACAAAAAAGTTGACACGCTTACCGAACCTTTCCTGTTATAATCCCGCCGTTGTGTTTCGTTCGCGGCGTAGGTGTAGGTTGTTGTTGTTGTTGTTGTTGTTGTTGTTGTTGTTGTTGGTGGTGGTGGTGGTGGTGGTGGTGGTGGTGGTGGTGGTGGTGGTGGTGGTGGTGGTGGTGGTGGTGGTGGTGGTGGTGGTGGTGGTGGCGGCGGCGGCGGTGGTGGTGGTGGTGGTGGTGGTGGTGGTGGTGGTGCTGGTGGTGTGTGTGTGTGTGCATGTGTGCGTAATTGCTTTGAGAACATGTACTCGGCCACGCAGTTATGCACACATACGCACAAACACACACACACAACCAAAACATCTAGCCTACGTTTTGCGCGCAACACAGCGGTGTATTATAAGGGAAAAGGTCTTAATTAGCTGATAAATACTTACAGCTCTGACGTGTTTTCCTATTTGATGTGTCATTTATAAAACAAGGCTGAAATAAGATCACTTTCTTTGTCGATTAAAGGTCAGTTCCTAATTGGCTAATAATGCTCAGATTTTTACGTGGTCGTTAACCTGCTAAACAAAAGTCGCGTCAATGGAACTGGGCCAAAGGAAAGACAGTAGGAACTTGTGTCCCATGAAGTATCACTCTGTTTAGGCTTGGCTTAATCACGTTTACAATTTCAAAAAAAGACACAACTGAATCTACGGTCCATGTCATTATTAACATTGTGCCAATGTAATTATTTTAAACAGCAAGCTGCATTTGTATAAATAAATTTCAGCATGCCTGAAGTGCAAAGACCAGTTAGAGTAACCCCTTGTCCAATCTGGGCGTTAGAAAGCGGTGCGTTCATTGAATGCGCGTTGGAGGGAAGTAGTATCCTGTGAAATTAAAGGAGGTATGGAAATGCGACTGCGCGAAATCGAGGTAAATAAAATAATATCTATAAGCTATTGTGATTTATATTTCCGAACATGCAGCTTGGCGAGAAGAAGAGGGTGGCTACAGGCGCGGGAAGGAGAAATCTGGTAAAGATAATTGAGTGAAAAATTTGGACTGTTACATAAGCTGAAGCCGATCCCACTGGCCGCGCGGTCTAAGGCGTAGGTCTGCGGCCGAGCGCTTGCTGGGATCGTGGGTTCGAACCCCACCGGGTCATGGATGTTTGTCTTGTACAGTGTTTGTGTTGCCAGGTAGAGGTCTCTGCGACGGGCCGATCCCTCTTCCAGAGGGTTCCTACCGACTGTGTTGTGTGTCTGAGTGTGATCACGTGAAAATAAAACACCCTCAACACCTACTGTGAGTAGATAGAAGAAGTAAGGGCTACGAAACGAAAAGAAACGTACGTTCAACAGAAATCATGCGCTGGAGCTGACTTTGGAGACTGGTTCACTGTAATCAATAGGGTCAGTATTTCTTTCATATTTCAGATTTTAAAGACACGGTACAGTTACAATTTAATTTTCTCGAAAAAGCAAGATTATGAAATATTGTTTTACGTTACTTGCATATTTCACATAATCCTTTCGAAACACGACGTTTACTATATGCACCACCTTCTGTTATATTACATTGAAACTATTCCAAGCTTACCGAGCTGTAATCAAAAATAATCTTATGTCAAGAACCAACATTGTTTAATACACAGTCAATGTTTCTCGACTGAACAGATGTCTTGCGATTCCAGGCCATCCTAAATGTACCAATTTTCATTTTTTACAGTAGTTCAGTATTAAAATATTTTACAAAGCGTATAGTATAAAAACCACGTCTTTGAAAATCATCACAATCATTACATTGCTACATAAACAGTCACGTATATAGGCCTACCTTTGTTGCTAATAGTTGCATATTAATACATATCATTTAGCGTGTGCTATTATACATTTAAGATTATTCGTAACAGTTCTCTTTTCTTTACTTTATCACAATCGTCAGCATATATCCTACAGATCATACGTTCATTTATTTGTGGCCAATTTACTCTGTGTTTCTCCTGGTCTTCCATTTGAAGTCTGCCCCTCTGTATTTGTCCCTTGTGGTTCCAGTTTCATTGCTAAGCAGTCATGTAGGATGTTGCAACACAGAGTTCGTGTCACAAGTAATATCATTCTTAATATTACAATACGCTTCGTCAGTGAGTGTTTGTTCTGTCCCGTGGGCTCTGATTTGCCGCTGTGCCCTTTACTACTTTATGTACCCCACCCGCCGCTGTCTGTAATGCTAGTTCATTGAAGAAATATCTTTGGAGTAAAGGAGTAAAATCTAGCGATGTTGTTGTGTGTCAGCATTCCCGTTCTTTTCGATCAAAAAATGGAGGGAAACTTGCGAGTTGACGGCGCATTGCTCATTCAGCAATAAGGACTTACTTCTTGACCAACTGACTATTGAAAGAATGAGAGATTGCTTCTCGTCCACGCAGTGTGCCTATTGCGCCGAGGGACAGCATAGCTAACTCCAGTGTGCGGAGGCCTTATTGAGTAGCTAGTCCTTCTTCAGCTAATCAAGACCCACCCCACTTTTTACGGAACTCGAAATTCCATTGCTGTGTTTAAAAGAGCCCGTCTATATTCCCCATCCTGAGCCAGCTGAATCAAGTCCGCCCCCTCTCATCTTACTTCCGTAATATTCTCCTCATGAATCTGAAAATAAATAGCTTTTACTTCTCTCAACAGCATTAACGTACCGATCTTTATAACAGCGAATGTGACTGTTTTTCGTGACGTAGGAAATGATTTTTAGCTTTTTGTATCAAGTCTGTTCCTTTAAGAATTACATTTTCCTCAACATAATTTGTCACTGTGTTGAGGGATATCGAAAAGCACAATTCTGCTACCTTTACACTCCGTTCCATTCCTTATAAAAATAATAACTTTAAATACTCATTTTTAGAGCATATTTCCTGCACCCATACGCCATAACGTTAATTGCCGCGAACTGTCTCCTTTCACATAGAAATGAATCAATTGTATAAACGTACTGAAAACTGCTTCGTTCGCTGTAAAAGGTTTTGTGTACCTCGCACGTAAAACAAAAGTCTAACTACAACTTTGTTTTGGCAATTTTTCACGAATTTTCGACTTTTTTTTCTCATCTTCCGCAGATTAGTCTCCATTATATTGTTGAATTTCGTATCACTCTTATACTTCCAAATCAGTGACTTTTCATTACTACGCTTCCAAGTTAAGCATTAGACAGCCAGACCACGTTAAAGTGACATCCAGTCACCTGAGAACCAGAACATAAACCATGTTTGTAATGTGGTTTATACGAAACGTACCTCAAACGTAGACAAACCGTAATACCAGCGACGTTCACACACCTTCACAGAAATGCTTTCATTTATAAGCTAGATACTTCGAGTTGCCGCATCAGTGTAACAGCAACTGTTCCAGATCTGTGTGACTCCTGGCTTCATTCACTTTACACTTTTCAGACTTAAAAATATAAAAATAATAAGCACCATAGGCTGCTGTTAGCAGATGCCAACCTCGAGCCGTTTATAGGCCTGCTTTATGGTGAAAAGTTACAGAACAGATCTGAATTTGCAAGGCTCTGGCGAGAATCGAGTTTCAGTTTTTGGTTGATGGTACAGTTTTACGATGTACGCAACTTTTAGTTGGTTTTTTTCTCGTTTAACGACGCGACTTGAACTGGATATTACATTTTGTTGTAGGGAAGGTCATAAATTTTGCATGGAGAATTCTATAGACGGTAAAGTTCGTGACCGGTATATAAATGCAGTCCTAACATTCGCCAGAACGTACTGAAGAAAATCATGAAAGACCTCTTTATGTGTAAGCGACAGCTCGGACGACTGTGCAGCTGGATGGGTCCCGAATAAAGGGCTACAGCGGTAAATCGAGCCTGATGTAACCAGTAGTGCTTTCTCGAACCGTGTAGAATGTGCAAATTTTTATCTTAGCCATGAGCCATTTACTTAAAAGCAAATACAAATACGGTGTTCCTATTACGTAGCTAGATAAGATAGTGATTTGCGTTTTCCCTGAACGTCGTATAGGCTTATCTAATGCATATAAAACGAATTATATGCAGACATAGACCATTTTTTCTGGTAAATGAGAATTAAAGAAATAAGCTTGGAGGGTGACTAATGTGAGACACAAACCTTTACACTTTACGACCACGAGCGTAACACCAGGTGATATGATTTTTTTCTAGCATATGTGGTAATCTGGCTGTTAAATTACTGTGCTTTAATTCTGGAACACTTCTGTGTTTTCTCTTTCGTAATTGTATCTTTGCCCACACTTTAATTTCTTAATTTAAGTGCTTTGCCTTCCTTAATGGTTTCACTACTCTAGACAGTGATGTTGAAAACAAAACAAATATAGCACTGTTACGTGGCGGATAAGGATCTGAATGATTAATAAGACGTTCTTCTGGGATGAGACGCCCTGTAATATGGAAAGTCAGTACCGACGTACACATGAAACTGCGCAGCGTCACAACCCTGAAGACCGGAATTCTAACACTCAGCGCCTTGAGAATCTCGAATCTCATAGTCATATCGAACTGTGACGGAGGTCGGTAAGATCTGTGTGTTGAATGCTGAGATTAACGGCAGCGTTACCTGCTGTATAAAAAGATCTGACAGTCGTGGTTAGTGAGTTGAGTGGGGCGGGAAAATATGCTGATGCCAGTTGTAGGTTACCATTGTGGAACTTGTGTGGAGGAACTAAGAAATATCGCGAAAGGCTCTGCTACGAGTGTCTGATTTTGCTTCCTGCTTCCTGTGGGCAATAATGTGACTGAGTGTCGTCAGACAATTTGGGAAAATGGCGGTGAAAACGTGTTAAAATTATTAATGCAGAGACGGAAGCAATTGTTTGCAAATGGCCCTGATAAACGTTGCCTGCTGCAGTCTTTTGATACCAGTCATAGATTAATCATTAAGCAAGAAAGTGTACATCTGTACTTCTTGACGAATAAAATACGTACGATGTTTTTTACGTACTTGAATATTCACGACACGAAAATCTTTCTCACTGCAGTCGACACAAAATATTCTGGTGCTTACGAGTGGTATATTGTTACAAACATCCCATTTGTAGCAATCTCTCGAAATAGTATTCATTCCTTAAGTATGCGGAGAAGAACAGTTGATCTAGCAACGTTTCCTGTAACCTGTCTACACCGAAACACCATTATTATCCGCATCCGAAGATAACAATGAATTTGGGATAGGAATATCCTTCAGTCTTCTCCTTGGCCATTTCTGTGGCTGGACGGCCGACTGGTATCGGCAGGAGATTCTTTGTCTATCTTATTTCTGTTTTCTCTTTTCCCTTCCATGGCCTTTCGTTCTTTCTGTCTCTCCTCTTCTTCCATCTCATCCTCCTCTTCCTCTTCCTCTGGAGCCTCCGCGATGACGCTCGCTTGGATCCAGTCCTCTATACGAGTCTTCTTGGCGCTTCGATCCACTGTCGTCTCGATGCCGTATTGTGTTAATGTGAACAGCAGTTTGTTCTTCTCTTCGAGGCTGCTGTGGAAGCTGTACATGGAGGGGCAGAGTCCTTCGTCTTCAGGACTGTTATCTGGAAAGGAAAGAAGAATACCAACGTTATTGTCCCCGAACAGCCCAGAGGAAGCCATCGGGGATTTGAGTGATAATGCCACTCATTCTTAACCTCGGTACTAGATAGAGGTGAGTGGTCGGTTTCAAGACCCAACTGCTTTACTACAAGGGAAATCGCCCGGATTCCTTAGAATAGGAAAATATTCAGGCACGAAAGCCAGTACGGGGGCTTTGGAGAAGTATTAGACGTCTTGTTGTTGCCGGGGTTCGAAGAAACATTCCTCTTCGCCGCCGCGTCCGGGAGCTCTGGGCCCCCACATATTGCCGATCTTAAAATGCATAGCAATGTACTCTCGAGACTCTTATCACTTTTAACGTCACAAGTGACATATTTACTTTAAAACGTAGTTAACCTTTTAAAGCCTAGCGGTAACTTTACGTACCACCAGGTTTAACATTTAAAAATTCTACGTGGTGCCCACATTGCGTTTATGTGTTTTGTACGGATCTCAGAACAAACAGCAACTTTTGCCTTATAAAACATCAAGAGACTGGTTTTTATAACCGAAGTGGAGAGTGTTTACAGCGCGGTACGAACGGAGTCCTTATATAAAAGAGATACGCTTCGTGAGGGTTAATAGTCAGGCAGGCCTATAACATAGCAGAACAACTTGTAACGGGCGTGTTCAGGACCGTCTGCTGTGCATGCGACTCACCTGTTTGTCTGTCAAGGGACGTTTTTGTGAGCCATCTGTCCTCCAGGAACTTCGCCAGATCTGCTAGTCCTCCGGGTCTTTTATCTGGTCGCGGTTCGAGGAACTTGCGGAACATTCTCTGAGCTTTGGACGTGAGCAGCTTGAAGAGTTTGGGGCGCCGCACCGGCATCAGCACACCATTGCTGCCGTGCCAGTGGAGATATCTCACGTACCGCGGGTCATCACTCCCCGCCTTCTGCCACGGAAGGCAACCCGTCAGACACACGAATGTCACTATTCCGAATTGCCACACATCGTGCGATGTTTCCGCCCTGCAACATGTGAGGTTCACGTGTTCTGATTCCTCTCCTAAAATTAATATTTCTGAATAAATTGGCACAGGAAACGGCCAAATGGCAAGCAGATCTAAACCCTGGGCTAAAATTTCAAACTCCCGTACATGGAATCGGAGAGTTTCTTGACCCCCTAACTTTTCAAGGCTTTATACCATAGGGTTCCAGAGTAATTTTCAGAGACGGGCCTAAATACTTCCGAAAATAAATATCCCGTGTAGAACTTGAGAAATTTTATAATGATACTTTACTGTGATTTTGAAGGCGAAGGTATATCTTAGTATAAGATCATTTCTTTTGCATTGCTTTGTCTGAGGATAGATCCAGATAGCAGACGCTTGTCAATGCCGTAATGCACCTTCAGGTTCCATAAAACGAGGCGAATTTTTTGGCAATCTGATGAATTATTACATTCTCAAGGAGGACTGTGCTCCATGGAGTTAATTACTTAGTCCCTTAATTTAGCTGGTTAGTTAGGTGCTTTACAGAACACTACCTCTCTGTACACACAAGGGGGTTGTGCGCTATTTTCAGACTGCAGATCACAACAGTCAACATGAAGAAAATGGGGTTAGAAATTAATTTTTTACCTGATATTTAAAATCAGGTCTTTATCTTCTGAAATTGATACTATATTCAGTCGAACTAATTGCAAAAATTTTAGACCCTCCACAAAAGCATTTTAAAGTGCTTATCCTGAAGAAATAATTGTGCAATTTGGCAGTTTCCTCTTTCTTCACATCTCAGCATAGATTTTGATGTTAGAGCAAGCTGCTATGAACAAGTTCTTTCCTAAGGCTGCTTCAAAGTTCTGAATCCCTCTTGCCCCCGTCTGCCACCTGGTCTTTCTACTCAGGTGTGGAATAACCTTATGAAGATCCCTAATTTCAGATCTTACTCGCAAAGCAATAGTGCGGACAAAAAGCATAAAATTTATTTTAATAAAACAGAAAAAGGACATAAAGGCTACAAAAAATTTAAAGACTTATATATACACGTAGCCCATCTTAAATGCTGCGCCTTCGAAAGTGTCTTCCACTACTGGGGCACTGGGTTCGAGTCCTACTTGGGAAATGGATGCCTCCCGGTGTCCTTTTTCTTGATGTCCTGTGTGGTTACGAGGCCTTGGCCGGGCTGATCACCCGTCCAAAGTGTCTCATAAAATGATTGATTAACAAATTATGTACGCACAGCACAAGCGGTCATTGCCCTGAAAGCGCCATTCGATGAAAGATTGGATAGGATTATGGGACAGGAGTTTAATTTTAAATGAAAGCATTACACAATTTGATACAATAATCTAAGGTATCACATGTTAGCTGTTAAAGAAAAAGTCTCATCCACATATTAATAAACAAAATCCTGCTGGAACTCACTTGTAAGTCTCGTCTGTGTTCGTGAGGAGAACTTCCGGCGGTGAATAGGGTAGCCATTCGTTTCTTCTTCTCACCAAAGTCCCAGCCCTCCGGGTTTCGCCAAAGTCACAGAGTTTAACCCGAGAGAAGTCGGATTTTAGCACAAGGACGTTGTCCAACTTCACGTCTCGATGGACCAGTTCGCGGGCATGCAAGTGGTCCAGCGCAGAGGCTAGCTGTGCAGAGCATATACACGCTGTTCACACCTGCTGCCTCAGAAGACTAAGTCTTGCGTGATCTTACGAAGTGCCGAATGGTAAATATTTAAAGACGTTTCGAAGAAGCATACTGTCTTCGCTTTCTATGTTTCACCCTGAAGTTGGAAGCACTGCTGCGACCCTTCCAAGCGTCAATAACTATTTACCAGTCGACATGGAGTGACGTCACAAAGACTTCAATCTTCAGCAGCAAAGATGTGAGAAATTCAAATGTCGTCGTCCTTCCCATTTGTTCTGCGCAAAATGGGCCTGACAAAGGAACTTGTCAGAACATTACCAACAAGTTACAAATCATTAATGGTCCGGTAAACAAACCATCAAGTCAGGGGTGCACAAATTTTCCAAAAATCTGGGAGCCATCTCCAAATTATAGGGGCCAGAAGGGTGAGATAAAGCAAGTACCATACTGAGCACCGACAAGTATTACGCGCCACCGTACAAAGTTTAGTGACTTGGGTGACCTGGGGCCCGGGATTTGTACACCCCTGATTTGGACTAACCCAGCTAACCTTTTGTATTATTCATATCGTGCATGGTTATTAATCAAATGCAATAATCATCTAACTGATGCACTAATATAGTTGTAAATGTCTTTTTATTATAACATTTATACGTGGAAACGAGATGTTTCAATTCCAGCTGGGATAATCTTCAGGGATTTTCTTGTAGAAATAGATTTCTTTGGCCTGTTTGGTATTAGCAAAATTTTTATTATTCACACCGCGCATAGTTAGTAACCAAATATATTATTCGTCCGCGTAATGCACTAATATTATTGTAAACGTCAAATGTTACAATATTTATAGGCCTATATCGAACGGACCGAAATATAAATGTTATAATACAAAGACATTTACAATAATATTAGAGCGTTATTTGGACGAATATCATGCCAGATAACATTCTTTACTTATCTGCAGATTATTTAGCGAACTCTCCACTAACATTATACAGCGCTGAATAATGGGATGAAAATGAACAGTGAATTGGCAATGATGTGGAAAGAAGCGGTCAAAAACCAATAAGTGTGTTAGGAAGACAAATCAGTAACTATACCAGTGTAAATACCCAATGTGTGTTTACGAGATTGGGCGATCTGTGTACTCAGAATGGCGTAGTGCCACACCTGTCGGTCTCCTACGCCAGGAATGATGCTATATCTTACATCAGCCGAAGCGCTAATGAAGATGATACATAAAATTTCATTTTGTAGGGAGGCGACTGGTGACTAATTTTTTTTTTTCCTTGGTTGGGTGACATTTTGTTTCTTGGATCCGCAGCCCCTAAAGGGCCCACTGTCCATTCTCCGGATGATGAAAAAATGATTATCGAGCAATGACAGAATGATAAGTGACCGGGCAAAACCGAAGTGACAGTGGTACGGCGACCACCACAAATCCCGACTCATCTTGTGTACTAAACACTGAACCACCGTAGGGGCACAGCAGCATAAAATGTACCACGTCATTCCAGAATAATTTTTAAGCTTTTGTTAGAAAGCGACGTAGATCAAGGAGTACCTGCTTGGCAACACGTTTGCTATGCAGCTCTCCAATTCCAGTTTCCGAAACGTTGGAAGTGAGGTCACCAAGAGGCGCGTACTCCTGAGAAAACACATAGAAACCTGCCGTCTCGAAGGCGACGTCGTACGTGGTGATAATATTCCGGTGGGCCCCGAGATGCAGACTGTAGTGGAATTCGCGGTAGAAGTCCCTGGCGGCCGTGTAGGGTTTGGGGAGCGCCTTCAGCACCATCTCGGTGTCCGTGGCTCTGTGTTCTGCCAGCAGGATCTTCCCGAACCAACCCTCACCGACAATCTGCAGGATGTCGAACTCTTCCGCCAAATTCACCTGGCGCACATAAGCATACCTAACTACTGCGAGGTTACCGGAAGGGCAACATAATAAGCAATCAATTGATCGATATTTATTAACGTGCAAGCTTAACAGCAAAAGTGCCTATTATAAAGCCAGCACGAAAAGAAACACAAATACAAAAGCAGCACAAATACACAAACACTAAACAAACAAACAAACAAACAAAGAGGCAATCAAAAGAATTCAATAGATATGTAAAATCACTGGAGCAAAACCCCTGCACTTTGAAGAAATACAAATAAGTTAATGTAAGAAATATGAGAAGTGTCCAATAATAATAATAATAATAATAATAATAATGTACACAAATTACTCAATCTTGAAGAATAAATGTTGACAACATCAGCAGTTATAAGTTTGATTAAACATTATAACGGCTCGGAAAGAGCAAATAAATAAATCGACAAAAATATTTATATCACATCCTTAGCAAATATTAAAAGGCGGAAATGCTTGAAAAGTCCATTCCGGGAACGGCGCACGGCGAGAGGAAGATAGTCACTTTGAAGTTAATTTAATTCCAAATGTATTAGTCATGAAGCTATTGTGTGATAGGTTTCAGCGGTAATGTTTGGCCCTGGCTAATGGACAGGATACATTGCAGTATGCTGTTAAATTAATAAGAGTTTAATGACAATAACCAAGTATGTAATGTGCGAAATGAATAAATTCACTGGAAAGTCAAATACACAAACAAGCATAAAGCATTGTGTGGTGATGGGTTTGTGGACTTTATTCATCGTCCGAAGAGTAAAATATTAAAAATATTAAAAAATTGAAATCACACCGCTTCGGAAGCTGACTCTGCTTCCGTCCTCAGCATAAAGCAGGATATCTCACTACGTAAATATAATGCCTGAAGACTAAACGACTGGGCTTCGACTCTGAGCAGGGACAGAAATTTTCTTTCTGTTATCTCGTCCAATTCTGCTCTTGAGTCTAACAAGCTTCTTATAAAACAGGCAACGGAAAGTCTTATCCAGGGGTAGAGCGATCGTAAGGTCAAACATTCATCGAGTACAGCGGCTACGAATGAGTGGAGATTTAGCTCCACTTCCTCGTACTTCTAAGACCCATTTGAACATCACTTCCCTTAATATCCTTAGTCTCCGAAATGAAATATTCCTTATAAGTTTTGAGACTAAAATGCTATATGCTTGCTACATGTTCCGACATTCTTATTTTTAATTTGCAATAACTATAGTCACTAATCCTTTAAGAACAGATCTGTGTAAACTTTCTAGCTGACAAACTTCTTGCAGTTTTCAACAAAAAAAGGAATTGCAAATAAAATTATACAGAAACGTCCGCTTTTTTACAAAAGCATTGAAACAATAACAATTTTTAAAAGACTAGAACAGACACATGCGCTTAAGCAGAAAGAGTTTATCTTGGGTTTGTTGATTGATTTATCGTAACACAGCAACAGAAATAAGGGTATAAAACCGTGTGAGTCCTGAACTCAACCAGCTCCCAACGAGCAAGTGACAGGTCATTACCTGCAAGAGGCCTGCGTGAAATTTTAACGTGTGGAGAGTGAATCTGTGCCGATCTTGGTGGTCGCGCGGTCTAGGCGTGGGTCTGCGGCAGCTTGCTTGCTGGGATTGTGGGTTCGGATCCCGCCGCGGGCATGAATGTATAGGCCTATCTCTTTTAAACGTTGTGTGTTTACAGATACACTGGCTGCGAGGGAGCGACTTCTCGTGCAAGGGAGTCCTAGCGAGTGTACGTGTGTCATTGGGTGTGATCGTATGTAAAAATACCGCTCTACACCTACAATGAGGTCAGACAGAAAAGAAACAGTGAATCTTACACTAAAGAGTTCAGTTATCCCCTGTAATGAGAACTGTAGAAATGGAGACTTGGAATACATCCAAGAGGTCTGTTACAGCACTTCACATTGCTGTAACATCCGCTGTTACCCTGCACACTGGTAAGAGTACGCAGGAAATGAAGTATCTGCGAATGTTTTGTATTACATGTGTGGTATAAAAGATAGAAAGAAGGCAGAGAACAGTTCAAAAGTCGCAGAGTTTGAAAGGAAAATCTATTTTTCGTGTAACACAGTACGTTTTCTTTACAGTCAGCCAGCACAATACCTTAGGGAGCAGTAACTTCACATTTTTACACGGAGTTTCCTCTAGTCGCCAAAAAAGGGGTTTTAAATGGGCAACATGAGCTCAGCAGCTTCAAAATCTTTTCTCGAATTCAATCTGTTTGGAACTAATGACGAAAAATTTGCATTTTATGTTACGGCAGTACATTCGAATACACGACATGCTTTGCTTTCATATGTCATCCGTATCGTAATGTAATGAACAGAAAGAGTTTTTGGATGGGAATAATCAGCAAACTTGGCAACGGTTGCCACGTCACGTTGGCACGAGCCGTTCTTTCGTATGGACACTGCACACCAGACGCGTCCTATTTCTCCTGCACCCACTTGAATTAAAAGCTTCATGCCTTACAACTTTCTCACAATTTTGTGCCTTCTCTATACAAAACACATAATACGGGCGTTGCGTCAGTCCGTCTGAACTCTCTGCCTCGATGGTCGTCTCCTTCTATAAACTTCGACATTAACTGATAGATTTTGTATAAAATATTGTGTTAGGATATTCATTACAAGTTCTGGGGCAAATTTAATTTTGCTTCATTCTGAATGAAAGTTGAATTGAACAGGAACTTATCTGATTTATTCAGAAATAGCGTCTTTATTATTTATATTTATTATTTAAATTTATTACGTATATTTATTTTTATTTATTTATAACGTGAAATATAGATTTCATAAATGCCTAAAATTTGTGTTTCAAACATGTACCGATATAATAATATTAAATGAAGTATATTGAAAAGTAACTTTTCTTATCACTGTCGTTACCTAATAAAGAGTTCCCATCTGCAAAAGTCTACCCCTTAATGGTCAGGAAATGTGTGTAATTTTACTTCAAATATATACAGATATAATGGATTCCAAAGACGTGAAATAAAAATAATGAGTGGTTCTATTCTTATCACTTTGGAATGATGAGTCTCTATCTGCAATATTCTGGCCCCTGGGCCCAAGAAAATTTCTATAACTTATATCTCAAATAAGTATACATCAGTATATTTCATGTTCAACGAAGTACAAGTATGCTGGAAAGAAGAATGTATGGAGCTGTCACAACACGGTTTCTTAACGAATGCTTGAAACGGTCAAGCGATCCTGCAGCCTGAACACGGTCTAGTAATAAGTTTTCATCCGCAAAACTCTGTCCTCGGACAGCACGAACTTTCTATAGGTTTTGTTTCAAATGTATACCGATATGACGAACATTCAATGGTGTAGGCTGAAATAACAATTAGGCCTACTCTTTCCTGCAGTGTTACTCTTTCGTAAAATGAGGTCCATGTAAAATACTCTGTTCCTTGTGGCGTGACCCACGAAAATTTTCAGGTATTCACGATACCGTCTGGAGGATATCTAAAAAGCGTTTCAGGACACGCATATTTGGGTTGACAAGAAGAAACTGTCAGCTTCATGTTCTCGCTAACAATAGACCTCCATCTCCTTTGCCAGATAAGACCAAATGCGCATTCTCTTTTGTTGTAATAATAAACTTACAATACGAAAAAGAACTTAACCGTTCTTTCAATTAAAGGCAGGTCGTCCAATTAAGTCTGTTTTGTTTTTTACGATTCTTCACAAAATTTGAATATTCCTCTGAATTTTATGCCGTCAGTAACATCAATATAGGTAACGGGGTGCAACTGTTATGTTGGAGCCACGTCATATGTGATCCTGAAATTTGCATGGTTAAGGAGCGTTAATATAGTGTAGGGTTATTTAACGCTTGGGTTTATTGTGGTGCCTAATAAATGGTTTCAGCTGGGAATGTGAAATCTGGTAAGGAGATGGATCATAACCATGCCTATACATTTTGTATAAACCATATTTTTATGCTTGAGGTTTTATATACAAAATATATTTATCTATTTTACTCATATGCAAGTATGTATAACATATAATAACGGGGAGACACCTTGTGGTTATTCCTGTGCAAGTAATTCAAGATGTTGTACGTTTAACACTACCTGAACTATATTTCGTACTGTTTTCATGAGATATTTGCCAGTTCCGAGCTCCAGTGCATGGACCTAATGAAAAAGGGGCGGGGGGTAACACACTTTGAGCGTCAAGATATGTGAGCCCTGATTTTTTGATTCAGTGATTTAATTAATTTTGAAGATTAAACGTTCCTTTGCTTTTGTCGCTGAATAAATATCTAATTCCATAGATCAGAATTATTCTTCAGAAGCTAACAGTTCCTAAGCTAGTCCCAAAATTCTCTGCATTTTATTCAACCCGTGGGTTTATTACCGCATTCACAAGATCCTATCCTGAGTCAGATGAATCCAGTCCACACACTCCCGTCCTAATAACAAAGGTCTTCGCATTCTAAATATAGAGTAGTAGACGTTGAACCACGCAGTATGTGGCATTTTAACGTTGACCTGTCGTTGTGTTTATTATGAAGACGTTCGAGTCGCCTTTTATAATAATCAATGCCTTTATGGAAGATAGCCAACGAGAGAAGCACGCAAGTGCTTTGGGAAGGCCAGGTTGAGTTAGTGAAGATGCGAAAATAGAAATGCTTGCACTACGTCACGCACATTGTTTCCCTGTGACAAGTTTCCATACAGCGTTTGTAAGGGGTCTTTTCCGCAGCGTGTCTACAGCAAGTCGACATGGAAAGGAATCATTCGTTACAAGAAGTGATAAAGTATACTGAATTTTACAGACCCGTCCCTGAAATAACAAATATAATTATGATATTGGGCTCTTGATTAGGGCTTAATTTTTAATGGGGCCAAATAGTAATATTTTCGGTACTGTGAGTCGGGTTAATGTGGTCGTTATATTTACTAGGCTATGGGCTACAACGTCGCTGAGTTTCGTCTCGATTACAGGCAGGAACAAGAAATTCTTCTCTGTGCTACATGTCCAGACCGGCTCTGAGGTCCACTGAAGCCCATAATTAAAGTTTACCGAGGGAAAGTTCACGTCCAAGAATGTAGGATAAGCATGTGGTTACAATTTGTAGAAGGGTTGCTATGAAAGGGTTCAGTCAGCATCGTGAAAAAGGGAGACGTTATACGGATCGGTTTAGATCTGATTTATTGAACCCTGAAGGTGGCGGCACGATGTTCCTCCGAAACGTTGCTGAAAATATGTGTTCATTATCACATAAATAACTGTAAACCTTGTACACGGGCCGAGAGTAGTTCATCGTTCCTCTTGCTGTGAGAGACATCTTCAGTGTGCAACACTGATTTACACTTATGTATGGTAAGTTTGCACCAACTCTGCAACGGACAGCAAAAATTTATCACTTCTTATCCCAAAATTAAGAAAAACAAACACAAAGTTTGTTTTACCTGCCAGTAAGTTAACCTGTCCATCTAAATGCTAATACACGATACTTAAAGTTCAACAGTAAGACTTGTCCTGCCACGGTCTGAGCTACAGATACGCAGGACCACAGTATCTTTATGTGTCACGTCAGAGCCGTGCCAACAATAATCGTCACTCTGCCCTTTAGGGCAAGCGTGCCAGAGCGTGTCACTGGTTCATCATTGCTTGTCTACATTCTAGAACGGAGGCGGCAATCCGAGGCAAGTTTGTCATTTAGCGTGGTATACGGGACAATTTAGCGAACGCATCTAAGAATATTAAAATAATAAATTTCTCACACTCGTTAACATTAGGAATGCTGGTCGACGCGTTGAAGATTTCCTTTGTTGTTGTGTCTATGTATTGATATCTTTATAATAATTTATTTTATTGTTTAAAACATTTTTTCATTAAAGACAAAGAATTCTGATTAGAAGTGTGAAGGAAAAGGCTCTCCCGTTACGTGCAAAAGCAGGCGCAGAGGGTACATGGGGGTATAGCTCTAGCCATACTCAACCCCGACGCTAAAAGAGGGTGGGTGATCAACTCCACGCCCCAGACGCTTCACCCCCGGAAAAGAGACCCGTTACCTGTCTGCAGGAGGCTGGGTTATTTAAACGCAGAAAGCAGCAGAATTTTAAGAACGTGCAATCCTTGCCGCACGTGGGTAGTTATTATTTGCTGTAACAGATGCGTCTGTGATTTCAGGGTTAGATATGCTACTGCACTCGCAGCTAAATTTGCCAGATCGCCAATAAGGTAGCGGATAGGAAATACAGAGCCTGAGTGTCATGGATTGTCACTAGGGGAGCCAAAGTAGCTCAGTACAGATAGTGACTATGCTGTTGGATGGACGATCCAGGGTTAGATTTCTGGCACAGACAAGAGATTCTTCTCTTCTGCGAACCGTCCAACACACTCTGGGGCCCACCTTACTGAATGCTTAACGGAGGGTCTTTCTTCGCGAGCAAAGCGACCAGAAGGGGAAGGTGAGTATTGACTCCCGCCTAACGCCAAGTTAAACAACGCGTGGAGGTAAATTTGTGCTACTACTTATGTGCCTTCATGGCTTACAAAGGGACAGCTTCACTTATTAATTTGCATTGTGATTCGAGTCTCTTCCGTAGTACTGAGTGAGCCGGGTATTTCAGTTGGTATAGTGACCAAGCCACGGGCTGGAAATCCATCAAATCCTGGTCTGATTACCTGCTGGGTTAAGAGATTTTTCTTTTATATGCGTCCAGACCAACACTGGTGCCCACCAGATTTCCTAATCAGTGGATACTAGGATAGCTTTCTCGGGGCTAAATCGGCCGGGGCGTGAAACTGACCACCAACCGCCATCGAAACTGAGGTTAAAAGTGAGTCTTGCTGTAGCTCCACACATGTCATGAACGCAAATGTCTTCATGGCAGGCACAGGGAGAAGTTTAGCTTTTCTCTACTTTTTGTTATCAGTCATAGAATCTACACAAAACTGGTACTGCAATCTGGAAAAATCATGTTCTAATGCCCCACTCAAGAACTCAGTTCCAGTTTCTTCCTTGCCATTTAACACGTGATCCTGCAAATGCTATTACGTGATTACAAACGGCTACTAGGCTGAACACGTGAATATCTGCCTGTTTGTAATCACATATTATTACACTTACACTATTATCACACCATATTTATTAATTTATATAACACTGCCAGCAAGACCAACTTCAGTCTTTGTGTTTACACTGCATTTTTCCAGCAAAGATGAAAATATAAAATTGGGAAAATGCATATACGTTGAATCTCACCTTTTCGAGTTCAAACTCGCGGATCCTGTGGATACTGCCCCCGATGGAGCGGCGGGACACACTGCCCATCGCCCCGTATTGCCGGCAGTTCGCCTCTCCACTTGCTGCAAACACACCGCCATATCAACGTTAGGTGGCATGACACATTTCTTTAATTTATCTAGTAAAAAGTGTAGCAAAGCCATTATACGCGATCCTGAGCCTATTCCATTCACGTAACGTCTTCAATCCCTTTGTCCTTGTGACTCAAATTATTACCACCTTTTGTCCAGGTCTTCCAAAATGTCATCATTCAAAACTTTTCCCACAACCACCCTTTTTCTTGTCTGTTCTGTCTTAACTATATGTCCATCCAATTGCAAATTCTACTTGAATCTTTACGAACATTACTCGATTCTTCAACTTCTTTCACTTGCTGTAATCCCACATTTTGTCAAAATATTTCCCTAAGAAATTGGTTTTCTTTCATTGTCTCCCCTTGGCGTTGACATCAGTTTTCAGTGTTCAAGTAGCCAACTGACTCACTTGTTTGTGAAGTGTATTGCGCGGAAGCCAGGGCTTTCCGAGGGACTTGCGAAACGTTCTCTGGTATCAAAACGTATTTACAAAATTATTTTATGCATAATATAAAATCTCGATGACAGGAAGTTACTCCAACCGTAAGATACAGTGATTTGGCACTGACAGAAACGTCTGCAGGCTAGTAGTTGAATAACAAAGAAACTGTTGTAATTTGTGTGTTGAAAAGTTTGATTGCGCAGTTCTTCACAGCATTCGACTTTAATTTTCTTTGACATCAGACTAACAAAGAAGCATTTCAGAACATGTGATTTATGTGTGCAGCTTCTTTCTTTAGGGGTAATCTACGGTTAAACAAAACAAAACGTCTCCGAAAGGAGAAAACTTTTGGAAACACCGAATTACGTTATTAATGGCCGAGATAATTTAAAACAAAAAAACCTAGCTAAGCCGCTGCCTTTTACACCATTCAGTTTACAGGTATTAAGTGCAGCAAGTTTACATCGTATTCTTAAGAGTTACGTTATCTTCAAATAATGACCAAACATAAGCATCACAGCTTTGGCTTTTGTAAAATAAACAGAAATTAGAATAGAATTATGGGATCTGGACTGGACTGGATTAAGCATGATATGAGAGGTTTTGTGGGCATGGTGGTATACTTTGGTTTGTTTTTAAAAGCAGCGAAGTTTTTGACAAAATAATTTAACTGATCTCCGAAAATCCTCTATGATGTGAGAGGAAACTGCGCTAAATAGTGTGAAACACGACGGCGTTCACTTGACGCGGTTTCAGTAGCAATCTGCAGGTGTTCTTAACCCTAGGTCTGGACACACACATCCCTATAACAACTCTGGATTTATTAAGCAATTTAAAGTTTATTACTTAAGAAACTTCCAATTTTCGAGCTGCTAGTTTCGAACTCAGGTACTGCAACGTGACAAATACACGCATTTCGAAGACTTCTATGGCAAGTCTGATTCCACTGAATGAAAAGTAGAACTTTATGAAGAGATAGTGCATTTACGTTTGGAAGTTATCAGATTCGAAATCAGGCCACTACCATTCCTTCAATGGCATTTGCACATTGCTATGAATCGAATTTATTAGCTCTGAGAAGTTTTAAACACTTGCGACATAAATTTGCTTGCTGGTATATTCATTCATTTTAGGTTATGGATTCTTATTTTCGTAGGGAACAAGATAGGCCCTATATTGTGCATATTTACTCCACACGTGCGAGTGTAGCTTTTACACATGGGGTAAGGGGAGAGGGAGGTGGTGACCGTCTCACTGGTAGCTGTCATGTCATTGGTTGCTTTGGTGTCCGTTCGCGCTACAACTTCTTCGTTTCTGCAATGAATTCAGCGGCGGATTGGCCATTTGGCGACCCTCGAATGTGTCTGCCCGTAAAATAAATGAGTAGATTAAAGCAAAGACCTACCAACTTTTATTTTAATCGTAAGGACATGAAACTACTAAGGCCCTAAAAAACAGTTTAACTGTAACGTATGCTTGAACATACTCGTGTTAAATTCCATAAAACCCAGTACTGACTTCATGTACGACAAGGTTTAAGATCCAAAATTATACTTTCTGCAGACAGAGTGTATTTATGTGTTTTTTGTATGTATCTCGAATATACAGAGAGTACTTCCTTGTACAGAATGGGGGGGGGGGGGGTGACCCTGAGCCTATATATAATTTGATTTTAAAAATTATGTTATAAAAATAGTGTTGTAAGATGTTTGCAACTGCATTTATATACATACAAATAAACTACATGTTCCATGACTCAGTCACAGTGTCCTATCTTTTTGTTTTTTTAATTTCATTAATATATGTGTATTTTTCAAAATTCTAATGTGCTAGTCATCAGCCGATTTCAGTGGTTTATTTCGCCTGAAGGGGAAATCACATAAAACTGTCGATACCATGATATCTAAAAAGCCTGTGTTTATTAAATATCGGTTTTGGGGGTTTGGGGGGGGCTGCAACCCGGCAAGACTCAATTTGGCTACGCCCCTAAACGAAAATACTGGATTCACAATACGTCTCGAGCAAGCGAAGGGGAAGGAGAATTTCACATTCAGTTTGGACGTCTGAAAAATGACGGGCAAATTTTTTCAAATATTTTAGAATGAGTATTTCGAAATTTGAAAACCTGAAACAGTTGTTGCCCACAGATAAAAGAAGAATGCATAATGGAGACATAGCATAAGAACAGAAGAAAGGCTGGCTTCGAATGTCAGGATGAGAGTAACTGAATATCTGCCGGCATGTAGAATGGTTGTGGCCCTTACTTTATCTAACAACTATCTTCTGACAGTTGCCTCTGTTACTCCGCCACCCTTGTGGGCTGTCGGCAGTTTGGGCGTCTTCAGTCAGTGCAGACAATGATGCAGCAGAGGTTTTAACCTAGTTTTTACAATTTCATATTTATCGAATTTTAGAGACCGCAGATTTATGGATGTGTTTAAACACCACGTCGTTGGACTCGACGTCTGAATATCGTACGTAAAGTACGTAATTCTCGTAATTCTCAGAGTCCGCCGCTGTCTGCCACCTGCGCTATCGATAACAGCGATATCTGTCGGGTGAAATGAAATTAACCCTCACACGTACGTGATTGCCGATCTTAGAACAACAGACAGTCGCGAAAACCCGAATAAAGTGGAAGTGTAGCTGCCTGTCTGTCAAATTTCAACGTCTTGTGTGGTATAAGTGCTTTCAGTGCCGTAAGTTGTGTTAATTAGGCGGTTTAAAAGCAGTTACAGTTTGGTTAATTTGAAAGTGGTCTACGAAAACTGGTAAAGAACTTTACGTTAGGCGTCTTGCAAGAGTTCGTTCAGGGTGCTAAGGCATAACGTTGTTTGCAGGAATGAGTAAGTGTTAACTGTGCTGCTTGTAATAGTTATCTGAATTCTGTGATCGTAATATATACTCAAATTTAATTTCTAAAAGGAGGAATTACATTGCCGTTTAAAACACGAGTCAATTACTGCGAAGAGAGAGTTGTAAATTTCTCAGTCATTTTGGCGCCGATTTATGGTTGGACAAGACAGTTCCATATTTTAGATTCTATAGACGATTAACTTAGTCGGAAATTCATAGTTATTTATTTTATAAATTCAAAAGGACAAAGATTTTCCTTCACACCAGAAATTTGTAACCAAACTACGAAAATTTTATTGCAAACTTTCGTGTTCGTGACGAGAGTACATGTTTAATGGCGCCCAAATAAACATAAAACGTTTTTAATTATAACATTATAAGTTCATAACTAGGATTTTTCTTAACGTTCAGGTTTATTTATTTCCCTATCATTATCACTTGAATTCTACAGATGAGTTTGTTGTTGAAACAAAGTGCATAATTAATGATTATGATGTACAACTTGAAGAATATCTTCCTTGTAAATCTGACGCCATGTTTGAGTAAATGAAAGGTACAGGTAGCATTTCAGCCATCTTTGTGTAGTTAATTTTTACGGTCTGTGCACATAACAAGAACTTTCTTCGCAAGCGTTAGGAGCCATGCTGGCGTTACAGGTGTCATAGCGTTAAAATACACCTTAAAGAAATTTAATTATAATAGAGTATTAAATTTAATACGTATGAAGATTCCTACAGTTTATGTACATACATTTATTTCCACAATATTACAGTCTGAATCTTCAAGGTAAGTTTGTTGCTGACCAGAAATCCTAAATGCGTATTTATGATATGCAGTAGAAATATCACTCCCCTTTAAATTTGTAACCACTTTTGAGTGACTGAAAGCAATGTGTAGGCTAATATTTAGCTATGCTTTGACAGTGCAGCAAACGGAGCAGAAACATGAGAAATTTGTAGACAGAAGAGGGGAGGAAAGATGATTCATAGCATAATAAGGTTATGGTACAGGATTCTGTGGGTGGAACAGAATGAGCTATTGAAGTGTTACAAATAGCAGAGAAGAAATGCGAAAAGACAAAGTTGGGCAATAATTCTTAAGATTTTAACATTACAAAATTTGGTTCGGGTACACCTCACTAGAAATTGAGATGGAGAGAGAGAGATAGAGATAGAGAGGAGGGATTTAAGAGCTGTACATTAAATTACTGATACTTGGTGTAGTGATGTAGAAAGAATGTCAAATATAGAGAAGGAGAGAGATGAATGGAACGTCTAGTTTCATATTCGAATATGCAACAAGAGTGGCGGAGAGTTGTAGGCCTGTATGTATTCTTGTAATGTGAAAGAAATAAATGGGATATTATGTTTTAGATGGGGAATATTGGAATGAGAGACGTGAGGACAGAAGTGGCAAAAGGAACACGTTCCCATATAAAGAAGAAAGGAACAAGATACAGATCCTGTTGAAAAATATAGAGAGACAAAGAGGAAGGGAAAGCTTGTTTAGAAATAAATGGTTAAACGTAAACGAATGAACAGCGCAAAGAAAGTAGCTACTTGTGCCAAGATTTTATAACCTAGAAAATTAGGCAAATTTTTGTACAGGACGAAATTCAAGGGGGAGAACCAAGTGAAAGAAGTAGGCAAATTTCAGAGGAGGAGGGAGAGAAAGCATTGTTTATAGAAATAGTTTATTTTATAGTATAATATGATTTTGAATAAAACATTTTACATACAGGATAAAGATTGTAAGATAAACGATAGACGTTTTTAAGTACAATGGTTATACACTGATAAAAAAACTGGTGTTAGCAGTCGCATCCAAAGAAATATACTTGAGACGCAAAAATAAATCTATTTGAAATTTGTAGCCATTGCCGGACAAGACATTTTCCTTCCACATCTCCTAAAATTGACTATTAACATGCCATCATTTATATCCAGCACTGTGCAGTACAATCCACTAAAAGACAGAGTGTCCTTAAATAACGAGTTTAAAGTAATAGCAATTCACTTATTTCCCTGGTGATAGCGTTTTAACAAATATTTTTATGTATTTTCATCCGGAACCACATACAAAATTAAAAATATGTAGAGGTAATCTCTAGTATTTTGAAGGCGATAACCTCACTCTACTACGCAACAGGTGCGCCAGTTAAATAGCACTTGGACGTAGACCTCTCAGTTCTAGATTACACCGGAGATTCTGCGAATATATCTTGTTCTGGGTTTATAATCTCAATTATTTCACAGCATTTAGAAAGATCTGGAGAGCTAGATAAACGTATCATCATCTAAGTGACATTATTGCACATGTCAATAATCACAATATTGTCAGATAAATTACCACAGTTTCGGAGAGGCAGGCAGGTTAGCAACACGTGTTTCGCGAGTGCCGTTTCGTGTGATTTCAAATGTGTGACGCGTGTTTGTGGGAGTGACTACAAAGTGGATACTGTGACTCTGTGGATAACAAAACGGATATACTCTTGTGTTGAGTGTGTGACAGCAGTGAGTGTCTATAATACAGTGTCAGCGCCATGTTTGTCACCGGCTGCAACGTTCCAGTGGAACAGCAGCAGAATACGAACCACGGGCCACGGCATAGGAGAAATGCACGAACTGTAACGTTAAACACCTAAACATTTTCTGCTAAGCCTTTGGGGATTGACGATCCATCCGCAGGAAGATGGACTGGGTCCTCGCAGCAAATCAGGTAAGCCACAGCACCGACAGGTGTCGACGTGTGTAATTTGATATCTGCATATAGGCCCTCGAATGAGAGAAAGACCAACTGTGCAATCGAGTCACATTATTACAATGAGAGTTTTGTCCGCTGAAGTGCGTGAGCTTCATAGCTCAGTTCTTTGGGATGTTATGCCCTGTAGGCTGGTAGATGCCTAATCTGAATGCAGTAATTATTTTTGTATGTTGTACACCGTGCATATTACAAGTTAACAACTTGATCCTGACTGCGCCATGAACATCCAGACGTACGCCAATGCTATGTTACACAGACACTCCGGATGCAAAACACCAAGACGCAGGGTATACTCGACCTTTGATCTTCGATCTGATATACAACGCCGTAGCCAAAGCCAACAAGCCTACCCCCGTTTTAAAGAAGGCACATTTTGTTGTCACCATGTACTTTGTACTGCATTTTATCTCCGATAATTCGGACTAAGAAGAATATCGATTCTTACTTTTAACTGTATGTATACTTAATGACTGTGGTTTAGAACGAAAACTGTGTAACGTAACAGAGAATAGTTACTTGACTTTACATCGATTTGCTGCTCATCTGTTAGACTTTTATCATAAATCAGGTTTGATGTATATAGGAAGATACACTTCTTGATGCTTTGGCACCTGTAACACTTTATATCCCCTGAAGATGATGTAATGTCGATTGAAACATGTAGGGATAACGTCAGTGTAAATATAACTTTGTGAATGTTATGCATAATTGTTGGTTTGTTCTAATTAAACAGTAATTATTGTTCTCAGTAACATAGCTACAATATAAACCTGCCATACTGCACGGCTTTACAACCCGAAAGACAGTACCCCGAACCTTAACGTAATTGAAGATTCAAGTGTTCTGAGATATGATGCCGTGTACGCTGGTAAATATTTACCGACGTTTCGCTGAAAGTTTTTGCTCCCATCTTCAGGGTAACCATAGGCATATCAGGAAGAAACAGCTGTATGTGCGTGAATAAGCCTGAAACTGCTTCATTCTCGCTTTATATGGTGGATAAATGGAAAGAATGTAAAAGCGTAAAATATAGCAGACATTGCTGCAAAGTATTAGAGTCCTTTTAAAGGAATTCTAATTTTCCCACACTGGCGATGCCCCAGAAACAACGTACTGCTAGGGCATTGCACATTTTGCTGCCTTCTTTCTGTACCTTTGTTGTGTTATCTCTACGTAAAATTGGAGATTTTCATGGTCTTGATTTACAGTTTCGAGGATGGGAAGCTGAGTACAGTTAGGTACGAATGTACCAAAATTTCTGTTTAAGATCCATTTAAGATCCATCTTACTCAGTTATTACGTATTATTTCGTATTCGTATTATTTGCTGCTCTTATCAGGTGTTAAAGCATTTATATTTTCTTCAATGAGGTTATTTGTTTTGCCTCACAATCTTTCCAGCTATAAAGAATAAAATTTTACGATTGCTTCCACCCAAAAATCTGTTCCACCGTAAATTGACAAGCCGTCTCTTTCAAAGTGTCTCCGTCTCTGATGCCTTTTCCAGTAAAGTTTTTAGGTCTTTTATTCCCACTTCACAGCGTTTCTAGGAAATAAGTTTAGTGACTAGGGAACAGTAGAGTAATTTATTAAAATCGATTGGCAGCCAGTTTTGTTGTAAATAGAACTATAATGCAGGGAATAAACACAATAAATGTTCGATTCCGGTGCCATATTTTAGAAGGAAATTAATTCCTGCATATACTAAATCACTGTTTGTTTTTGTTGTTCAGGCTGAAAGAACGTAACTGGATTGACGTTGAATAGTGCCGACGCCGTCAAAAAATTAAAAAAAGACTTCATAAGCGCAGGTTCAAATCATAATCAAAGATGGATATTTGCTCTTTCTCTTCGCCGCCTCAAGTCATATGGAAGCTTTTCTGCCTGCTTTTGTAAGGCGTATTCAGAAAACTCCAACTATCAGCTAATTCCAAGTTCGTACTTCATAACAGCATGCATAAAGGAGAATGTACTTTCGATGATTTCGTTTCCTTTTCTGTAGAGCAGTAGCTCAAACAGACTCCAGGCCGCCTCGTTTGAAGGTTCTAGATCACACACACACACACACACACACACACACACACACAAGGTAGGACTTCTCTGAACGAGTGACCAACTCTCCACGGAGGCCCCTACTTACACAGCACACAATAAACACAAGGGACGAACATCCATGCACTCAGCGGGATTCGAAGCCGCAGCCCCAGCAGTCAAGCGGCTTTAGACCTACGCCTTAGACTAAACAGCCACCGGAATCCGCTGATGATTTTGCTAAAGAATTATTTTTCTTTCTTTTAAAGTACCTTTTCTTGTGATAGCTGACAACCCAAGTTTCAGATCTTACTACGTACCAAATGAACCCCTGTGTGTAAGTTAATTGTGAGGAGGAACAGTATAATATTTAATAATTAATAGAGATGATGTAAACTGGATTGCGAAGAAAACAATCCTACTCTTTGCCGGGAATCTAACCCCCTACATCCAGCCCGTGCCCAGTCGGGGCTTACTTGTTGATGGCCTGGGAATTATTTTTTCCGCCATCATGGATATTGATGATGATTATGATGATTATGACGATGATAATGCAATTAATAACAAACATGTAGGATTAACTTCTTAAAATTTCAACAACACCCACCCAAATTGACAATGCGACAACAATAGGTCGTTTTCTACAGGATGTTGTTCGACGTCATTCTCTCTACCGCGCGGATGACGGTGGCTCACATACGGTTTGCCCTTTCACGGATTTGGTAACGCAGTAGGTCTGATTATATGACACCTGCTATGCAGAGCGGCCGGAATAGTGTAGTCGGTGTAGCGGCTGGGTAGGGACTGGACTGTTCTCGGTTTGAATAGCGGTGGGAACTATATTTTCCCTACCCGTCCTCACCCGCCCTGAGGTCCACCCGCCCTCCTGTACAATGGGTAACGGGTTTGTTTCCCACTGGATAAAAAGACAGGAGCGTGGCGTTTACCACCCACGCACTTCTAGAGCTAAGGTTCAAGAAAGAGTAGACATACACCTCTATCCCCCCTCTGTGCTTTCAGAGACTATTGTCGGTTAAACTTTACTTTTTACCTTAATGTTCACGTAGTTCTGTCGAGGTGCAGTGTCACTGTGCTGTGTTCATTTTGCAGATTGAAGATTCTTTCCCCCAACCTTCTCAAGAAAGGAAGTTACAGTAATGTTAAGGTAAACTGAGTTGAGATCTTCGCTCTTCTGGAATTTTACGCGGCGTAGATTGGTAACAAATTACCAATCTAAGCCGCGTAACATCCCTGAAGAGCGAAGATCTCATTTACATTGCGGCGGAAGCCTGAAATCACGTAAGCTGAGTTGCCACATCGTGCTGTATGTACCGCAAAAAATATTAGGTTCACGGGCTTTTGATGGCACTGTAAAGTGAAAGATGACAGTAGAAAACAGAGAGACAGAGACGAGGGTGGCTTAGCTGAGATTATTTCCAGAAGCAGGAGCGGAAGTTGAATTTCCAATCTTAATTCACGTGTTTTCCACGGTTTCAAATCCTCTCTCCGCCCTGTTCCTAGATATAGCGGGAAGGTCTGCTTGTCTGAGTGGGCTGACAGACTCGGTTTCAGGCAGGGCAATCCCTTCCCATGAAAATAGCATGTGAGGATAATTTTATGTTATTCATACTGTGCATATTCTTATAATTAATACATCAACTAACTTTCTGCACTTAATAAAATGCATTCAGAAGCAAGGGTAAAACTCCTACATGTTTCGGCGTCAGGTTAGCATTATTAGGGATTTATTCAGAACAGAGGAGTACAAGGCCAAGGCCAACAGTGAACAGCTGGTCTAGGTATTGTGTTAATTAAATAAGAATAATTGAATGTGACGATAAATTCTTAAAGGTACACAGAATAGGATCATTGCGGCGCGTGCTTGTGTTTGCCTGTTTGAATGTCAGCCAGGACACTAACAAACGAAGGTTCTCCATCTGTGTTCCCTCACACCCTTCGAGAGAATTTCGCGGTACTAATCCGCCCCCAACCATTTGAGACATCCATCTCATCGCGTGGTTAAATTTCTGCAGCCAATTACGTATATTGAAATCATTCCCCTACATGAAATAGTAAGGACGGCTGAGTCGTGGAAGAAGCGCTGTGCGTCATCGTAAAACGTAACTGGTTAACTTCACACATGAGTCCAGCATGCTGATCCATGAACTAATTGTATTTTATTGATATAAACTGGCATGGCCTGAATATAACACTAAATTTTTACCGCCGGACTTCGCACGTTTAAATTTTAGCCCACATCTAGCTATGTAAAAGGTGGAAGTTGTGTGAACCAAAAAAGATAAATAAATGGCATTTTGTTGGGGGGGGGGGGGCGGAAACTGTGCAGCATGTCTTTAAAAATGCAGTAAGCAATCTTATTGCTTAAATATACAAAATTAATTTCTTGGATCCTCTAATAGCATACAGTTCGTAGGACATACTTCTGTGTAAGCGAAAAGTAGGCTTTATTTATTGTGTCCACAGCCTGTATGACCTGGTTTGAAATTAAAGAAAGGGGTTCTTGTTTTATGATTTGTAGGTTTGTGTTAGGATATCTGCAGTCAGGAAACCATCTGGAACTTTTAATGCTCTGAACATACGGACTGCTTTCCAGCGGTAATTCCTTACTGAAGAATGACTGAAGCTTGGTTCATGTAGCTGTCGGTGAAGGGACTGGGCACGCGTTGGGGATCTCCAGTTCGATTCTCATTACAAGTAGGGATTTTTCTCTTTGTCACCACAACAGACTGTCTTAAAAGACGTGATGGGTATTCTGGCAGAAACTTACTGAGGGAAAAATAAGTTGCCTCCATTTTCAGGTTAGAGGAGTGAAACCAGACTGGTTCAGAGACACGCAAAACCGCCTGTCATACTGGTACAAGGGCACTTTACTTAGAATTAGGCGGCCGCATTGAATTTAATACTACAGAGCCGAGAGAGTGTGGCCGGTGTAGTGATAAGGCTTGAACGACCGAGAAATAGTGGTGCGATTCCCAGCATGTAAGGTGTTTATCTCTTCCACAATGTATCAAATCGGTTCTGGAACCGAACCAAACTCCTATTCTGCAATTAGCGGGGGGGGGGGGGGTTCTTTCCGCGGAGGTAAAGCGGCCGGGGCGTGAAACTGACCACTTACCTCCATCTAGTGATCAGTTTCGGATTGAAGGAGACTAGAAATCTAAATCTCCCATTATTCCTTCATATAGTGCAGAGGGGAAAACTTTACTTTTGCCCTTGTACTGGCACCAAATCTGAAAACAATTTTAGCCTTATGTCACAGCTTTAAGGTAAACGTAATGGCAATTTTTGTACGTAAAGTAGGTAAACGTAAATTTTTTCCTGTCCACGCCCTGAGGACAGCTTTAATAACCACGTGCATGTAAGGATTTGTTTTCTTTTTTTTTAATGGTGAAGGACCCCGCAGCAGACGCTACGGACGCACTGCAGCCATGAGGCTTATTGTGCAACCCTATGACAAACATGAAGATGATGATAGTTTTTTTCCTTTTCCTAGTAATGGAGCACAGGTGGAATGAAATTGACAGGGGGAAACCGAAGAACTCGGGGAAAAACGTGTCCCAGTACCACTTTGTCCACCACAAATCTCACATGGACTGACCCGGGATCGAACCAGGGCCTCCGCGCTGGGAGGCTGGCGGCTAACCGCCTGAGCCACGGCACGGCTATGTAACGAATTGGTAACAGGCCGTGTACGATTGGCTTCTATTGCGTTCTATTTTGCCCTTTTTTTTTGTCAAGAATGCGGTGTTCAAACGATAATTATGAACCATGGACACTATCACTACCGCGTGAATTCGCTAGACTGCTTGAATTTGAGTGTGTGTGAAGATTTTTCGTATACCTTGCACGTAAAAAAGAAGAAGAAAAATTGTGTGTGGGCTACAACTTTGTGACTGTCATTTTTATTATCAGTGTATGTGGTTTAGTTAGAACAAGCTTATTTCCCACACGTTATCGAAGAAATATGAAGGGTTGTTCTCTGAGATTTTTAGGCAGAATATGACTGCGGATCGGTGTGTTATTTATACACTATGGTACTTAATATTAGCTATTAGAAGAAAGTAGATAAGGGAATCGTCCTTTATGTGCAGGCGAAGATGTCAAACATATATTGTTGAGCTGTTCAGCAACTAAACAATACAGGCAATATACATGTAACGTGACCATTGTTGAAATGGAAACGCAGCAATACATTGTGTGTGCTGTCACCGTCAAATGCATAAAAATATTGTGTTGTACAAAAATGACTTTATGGCAAATTTATGTCGCTGGCATCAATAAAATACACGTAGGCCTTCACGTAAATTTCCCAATGCTGCACTGAAAAAAAGAATGTTCTTTTGCTCATGGCATTCTGTAGACCTACAATTCGGCTGAACATCTCGTAATAACAGATAAGTCGTTGTGCAGTTTCTCAGTTTTTATTAAGTGTTGCCGTAAAACATCTTACGAAATCAGTCTGCCCATTCTCTCATAAACGGTACGATTTTCGGAAAAACGTTATTGAACGTAAAATGTGTGTTTCGATTTTCTCTACAGTATTTATCCGAAATATTTTTATTCTGAGAAGAATTTAGCGAAGTATTATGAAAAATGTAGATAGGTCTTCATGTAAAGCACCCGTTAATTTCTTCAGGTTTTAATAAAACATGAATTTTGTACACAGATTTTCGAAAAACACTCAGAACACAAATTTCATAATAATCCCTCCAGTGGGAACAGGGTTGTTCCATGCGGACAGACGGACGGGCGGACAGACAGACATGACGAAGCTAAAAGTCGCATTTCGCAATTTTTCGAACGAGTCTAAAAATAGGGAAAGGAATTTTTCATAAAATATGGTTGAATATGAAAGAACAGGAAGCTTTTAGGACAAAATTGATATACAGTACAGTCATAAAGCTTTGATTATAGATCTAGGTGTATATTTAGACAAGGTTAAATTTAAGTGGTTGGTAACATAAAGGTCAGTTAATAATGCGTGTATTTAATGGCGTAAAGTTTACCACCGCGACAACCCACTGTTAACAGGTAGGTGACCTCAAGAGAAGACGGATGAAATGAAATCTATTATCATTATTATTGTTGTTGTTGTTGTTGTTGTTAGCAATGAGTAAATTTCCCTGGTTTTAAGCTACGCATTATGAAGCAATGGCAGAAAACACAGGCAGATAATGAGTGTGCAGTTTTCTAACTCACTAAGGGAAATGAATATATTAAGAAGAACGACACGGCCCAGGCATGTACAGCACATCAGAAAAAGAACACGTGATTGTGGAGTTTTGGTTTTTAAATTCTGCGAAAAGGGATAATTGGGAAACCAAGGCGAGAATGGGAGAATAATATTAACTTGATTCTTAAGAAAATTATGCAAGCTTAGCATGAATTTTTCAAAAGTCTTGAAGGATTCTAAGACTGGAAAAAACGTGGATAACGTAGCTCAATTTCGGTATAAGAATTTAATTCTGCGACGTGAAGAGAAAGTTACAGACAGCATTGATCCTTCGAAACCAAAGAAATGACCTGTTTGCAATTGATAAACTTATTTTTGTTGATCGCATCTCTGGTCAGAAAAGTCTTTACGGTTCAAGCACGAAATGTAACTTTCATTCGACTGTCAAAAACCCCAAAAATCGCGAGTGAAATACTGTTTCCTTGAGAGTCCTAAAAACATCATTTTACAATCAAGGCGAACCCTCTCTTCTATGCAGTAACACAGAAGCAAAGTGGAAAATTAATTTAGAGTTTAGAAGATTATGCTCTTTTCCAGAAATTAAAAATGTGCAGGATCAGAATTCGTGCATTTTTTAATTGTTTATGTTCTTTATATTTAATTTTTTTAAATTTTTAAATTTAACAATTTTTTATGTTGCAAACTAGGTTTAGCTACATATCCTTTGTACTTACCGGTAATTAACAAGAGGGCAGTAGATTAATCGATGGACGCACCAGTCTGCGTCCTTGCCTATTTATAAAGGCTTACGTCTCCAGTTTTAATAACAGTTGCTCTATGTCAGTGCACTAGCGCTCACTTAGTAGTGGGAAAATACTTCAGTTTTTTAACACATGATATTTTTATATAGCGCAAAGAAATGACTTTTGCTGCACACCAAAATATATACAAAGTACACAGAAACTGTTATTACTTAATGACAACGCTGATAGCATTTTTTTCCAACACAAATGCTGATGAACTACGCATTAGGCCTTTCTTGACTTAAGATCCTTAGTGTATATTACGAAATGCTTTAAATTCCAAACGCATCAGTACAGAACTTATCTCAACCACTGTACGCTGTTGTATCACTCTCATTTAATACAGGCACATACAGCAGACCGTAGAACTGGAGGCACATAATCACTTTCCGTCGTCGACTGACCTGAGAGCGTCATGTTTCAGTAGACGCTTTGATCGCTGTGGAGGGATTTGCTTCGCAACGCTTGTGTAAAACGCGGAAGGCTTGTCTAGACCGGGGTGGGGGCTGACTAACGCTTTGGCTTCAGGCCATATTCGAACACTCCGCTGGGCTATTTCTGGCAGCAAGTACCCCAGGAACCCGCTGTGTGTGTCTTACCTCTATGTTAAATCGTGTGTTTCGACACGGCGTTAACAAGGAGGGAATCCTAGGTGTACAAAGGGAAAAAAGTGGCTAGGTAATAGTAACATTTTGGATTAAACCCTGTTACCAATTATCCTGGGGGGTTCAAATCCTGCCAGGGGTAAATCTGTCTCTTCTCCAAAAGATCCAGACCAGGTTGAGGGCCCCCACAGCCTCCTACTCAATGGATAATGGGAGGATTTTCTAGTGAATAATTCGTTGGAGGCGTGAGGCTGACGAATCACCAACACCTCGTGTTTAGAATAAGAATTAACGGAACTGCACCTCCATTACATCTATACACCTTCATGGCGTGCATAGGGACAACTATAAATTTTCCTTTCCACCAACCATTTTGTCTCTGCACGAGATTGCAGGATAATACCACCACATAAATCACGGCTGCCTCCTGTCAAATCCTCACCCTTCAATATACTGCATTCCTCTTTAATTACATGCTGTATAACTTCTGTTATGGAACGACCATAGTAAAATAAACGAACAGTAACATAACAACTTTGAACTCGTACATTTTTACGTATCTACTGCTCACTTCTGTACGACAGACAGTGTATCTTTCATGATAAGTTTTACGTCCCTCCTTTTTGCTGTGAGTTTTTAATGGATGTGATTTCTGGCGGATTTGTGGGCAAAAGGAAGTCAGTCTGCGTCTCAAGAGACCGATGTTTATGTATACAGTGTAACGACCCGTGCTAGGCTTGTAGTGTGCCTTTCTGGTTGTTTGACGACTGCCATCTGTAAAAGTTATGTCTTGTTAGAACTTTTTTAAACTGAGACATAGAATGTTTATGAATGGTGAGCCATAAGCGAAGTCTAAAAAAGGGGTCGAGGCCTATTTTAAGGTACTTCTTGCATTTATTCTTTGAAATAAGTATCTCAAGAAGGAGGCTTGACAAATTATAATAATCAGTTTCCTCTTTTCTTTCGATGCGAGTACGGGGTTGTGGGGCTATGCTGTACATTACACCGCGTGATATTCTTCGTAGTCCTTATCTCTTCTGCCTACTCACAGCAGGTGTCGAGATTTTTTGTTTTTCACTTGATCACACTCAGACACACCCCACAATCCGTAGGACTTCTCTGGATGAGGGATCGGCCCGTCGCAGCGACCCCTGCCTGACAACACAAACACTCACAAGAGACAAACATCCATGCCTCCGGTGGGATTCGAACCCACGATCCCAGCAAGCGCTCGGCCGCAGACCTACGTCTTAGACGGCGCGGCCACTGGGATCGGCACCGCGTGATATTATCGAGTGAAACGAATGAACAAGGTGGTGCTGATGGCAACATTTAAACTGTTATTTCAGCAACTGGCTATGAATTCGAGAAAATAAACTCTACTTAACTTACTGCATGTCGGAATGCTGGTAGATACCTACGTCTTAGTATTCGTTCTAGAAATTTCTGAACCTACTGAGCATTTCCCGCTGTTGGACCTGATGTGTGCATGTAACAGAAATAGTAAATTACGTAAATAACAGGCACAGAGACGTTCAGTAACCAATTCCTGAGCTTCAAACTTAGTCTAAAGATCTATGGTCTGAGAGTAAACCTTATTTTTGGCAGAATTTTCGTAAAACGTATGAACCGCACTACAAATGCAGAAATGTATATACCTTGTGACACCCGTGAAGTAAATTTGCATATGCCTCTGTCAGCAGCAGAATGGATAGAACACTCTTTTATGAAAGACAAGTTCATAAATTGAATAGGCAATTACAATATGATAAAATGTGAAATTGCATCTAAATCATGAAGGCCTATAAAAGGAGTGGAGTTCTGGATCCGCTTATTCATAGCCTCCACACTAGAAAGAGGTGCGTAGTCAGTTTCATGCCACGACCGCTTGCATCATGCAAAGCGTCATGACTTTTACTCTTCGCCAATTATTATTGGGATTGTCAAATCAAGGAAACAGAGATGCATCACAGGCTATTTAGGAGACCTAGTCATAAGTGTAAGGCTAATACTAAAATGGATCTTAAATAAATGAAAGGGAAGGATGTGGACTGGATTTATGTGCCTCATTTACGGGAGGAATTTTTGAACACAGATATGAAATACAGGCACCATAAAATGAGGGACGTTTTTGGACTATCTGAGCAGCTGTTACCTTCACAGCTTGACTTCTGTTCCTTGGTGTTATGTGGTTAGAATAAGGTTTTGCCAGAAATAACGACTACAGCACCTGTTATGTCTGTAATAGTACGAAACAAGCCTCCAAATTGTGTACACCATTACGTAATGTACAGCATTTTGCAAAGCGTTCTTTACTTTCAAAATATCGTGGGATTTAAAGGTACATGTGTGTATGTATTGTCTTCATTTACGGCCTGAAGTAAAGTATGCCTATTCATGCACCGATCTGCATGAAAATTACAATTGCTCAGTCATATTATGTGGAAGATTTCTGTGCGGAATTTCACTTACACCTGTCAAGAAATGTGAAAATTGCGAGCAGAAATAAGTTTGTGTCCTTAAGTAAAGTAAAGCGATTTTCTCTTCTCTATACCCGCCCAAACCGGCCCTGGGGTCCACCCATTCTTCTGTACGTAGTGTACTGAGGCTCTTTCTCCGGGGTAAAGCAACCGGGGCGTGGCGCAGATCCCCCCACCCTCTAGGACCGATCTGAAGAATGAGCAGAGCTGTACCTCTTCTCCGCATCTGTGTTTCGTACGGCAAATTATGGAGTTACCTTTACCTTTATTTTACCTTCAGTAAGTGTGACTGTCAGAGCACCGGTTTTCACAAAACTCACGTTTTTGGGACAACCTCTTCTCAGCACCCCTTGTACTGAATTTCAAGAAAATCTATCCACCTATTTAGTCGCTGATACTGGGCAAACGGACGTGGTCTTCATACACAGAGTTCTCTTCTTACGAGTCCTTTGTAAAGAATGTTTCATTACTTATTAGCGTGCCAGGTCCAATAAGAGACGGGTTACAACATTCACGTAATATATAGCTCGCTACATTGATCAGTGTTTATTCACGCTTGTAATGTAAGGATCTAACATTACATGTTACCGGCGGAAGGGAAGAACAGCCTGACAGACCAATGCCAGTCATTGCCTCCCCTCATGTCTCTAGCTCGTAAGACACGTGATTGGGGTCAATCAGTCTTTTGAGTAACCGTGGATCGTAAGCCATACCCTTGTTACATCTGTTCAGAATGGTGTATTCTTTGTGTCTGATGCTATGACGTCCTCAGTCTGGGCTCGTTACGCGCGTTCGTAAAATTGCGAAAAACGACTATTAGATTCGTCATGTCTGTCTGTCCGTCCGTCCGTCCGTCCGTCCGCCCGCCCGCCCGCCCGCCCACAATATATTTGGGCCTAAGAAGGAGGAAGTAAGGGAAGACAGGAGAAAACTGCATAGTCATTCACATCATTATTTGTACCTGTGGCCAGATATTATTAGCATTGTCATATGAAGGTAGACGTGTGGTGCATTATGCAATTAGATGTCTTTTATTTATTATTTTAGATTTTTGTTGAAAACAATTAGAAAAAAGATAATTAGGTCTGATAGAACAACTTCTCCTCCTCCCCCCCGTGGCGCAACAGCCCCTAGTGGGTCAAGTCCTCTTGATTATCGTGGTTTCACGATCACACTCAGACGCATGACACCCGGTAGGACTCCTCTGGACGACTGACCAGCCCGACGCAGAGACCTCTACCTGACAACACACAACAATCACAACAGACAGACATCCACGTCCCCAGCGGGATTCGAACCCACAATCCTAGTAAGCGAACGGCCCCAGACCTATGCTTTAGACCGCGCGGCTGCTGGAATCGGCCCTATTAGCAATATATTTGTTATCTTCAACTAAAGGGCCATTCTCCTCCCCCTGCACACGCACGCACGCACACACACAGCGTTCCTTTTGCAACCCTGGTTTGCAGACTTTAACTGGAACATTTGGACTGTTTAAGTAGCTAGTGGGATCCCTGGGCGGAACTTGTCCCAAAGACGATCAAGTCACTGCCAAGTGCAAGGAAGGTGAGACTGATGGGGGAAAATATATGGAATAAAACAAGAGCAAGGAAGTAAAATATACCAAATAAACAAATTATAACTACAGAAAAATAAACTAAAATTAAGAAATAAAAAGACAGAAAAATAATTAAAAATAATAATGAAATAAAATGGAAATAGATTGAAACAGAAATAAAAATAAAAAATAGAAATAAACATTAAAAAATATAAAGAATAATATTAAGTAAAAAATATACAAAATATACAAAATATTGTTACGGTGGACTCGATGCCTCCGATGAATCGGTCCATGTAGCAGGATTTCGTAGAGAGGATATGGGTGTCTAGGAATTTAATGTAGTGATCACGGTTGAGTCTGTGTTCCGCTACCGCCCATTTGACAGGATGTCCAAGATGTATGTGCAGCTGATGCTCTTTTTTCTGGTCTCTATGGATCGACCAGTTGTTTTCATGAGTCATTTTCAGGGTCCGGGTTTCAGGGTTCAAGCCTGTATTACACCATCACAGATGTGTGACAAATATCATCATGCAGTAGTTAATGAAGAATATATTATAACGGAACGGATTCCGTGTCTGTTACAATTTCCAATCAAAAGTTCTAAGAATATGGATCAGTAACTGCTCTATGCTTGAGCTGCAATATTGCTAGCAAGTACGACAGCTCTTTGATCGTGTAATATAGGCCTCAAGTTTTTCGCCCCCTCCTCCCTTCTCATACCCGAGGGGAAATCATACTAGATGATCTGGGACACGTATTAAAACTCTTACAGATTGGCAACCACGTGGAAACGTAACATTATAGCGTCATATGCGGCAATTAATGCCTTAATTGCAGCCGGCATGGCTCACTGGCTGTGAGTAAGGCATGCGCCTGGTGGTAGCATGACATTGGCAAAACAGCCTCCTGCCTTATCATAACCTGTCTCCACCCCCCCTTCCCTCAACGTCATGTGGCACTAAAAAAATTGCAAATTTCGAAATTATTACAAAAAAACTACGTTAGTACACTTACTAGGCAATATACCTTATTATTTTAAATCATATTTTCTCCGAAATATTTATCCTCAGATCAAAATATGATGTAAAATAATACGGTATATTTATTGTGCAATGCGTGCATTCAGTTGGTTCGTAATAGTGATACAATGCACGGAAAGTGCAGAATATTAAGTTTCAGAATTACAATCTCCCCGGTTATGGGACCGTGTAATCTTCCCCAACCCGGTGCAAGTTTAATGGACACCTGGAAACAAGGTTTTGTGGCGCCAGAAACGGCACTTGCGTGCGTTACTGGTAGCCGGCGCTGAGTGGCTGTGTTTGGTACAACGTAGATGGCAGAGAAAGGCACTTTTGCGGACAAGTTGTATCACACGATGGGTGCTGAGTACGGTACCTCGAAGTATTTCGTGTTGAGTACTTTTCAGATTTTGGTACAGGGGTTTTTACATTTCTGAAATTTTAAGACGGTTCTAGTGTATTGTTAAAACAACGTAAAAGAATGTTATCATTATTGCAAACGTGTGAAAGATGTATTTAGTAGCAGTAATAATAATAATAATAATAATAATAATGTTTCGGTGTTGATGTAATGTGCTGGGTGATTAATCTGATTGAAAGAGCAAATGTGTGAAGACAATAGTTGGTCAGTAGCGATCATTTCCTTTGCTAAGCTGTATGACTACTATTTTGTTTCATAATATGGCCATTAGAATTAACGTCTGCTCTGCCAGATGATGTTACAAAGCAACGGAAATGACGATTTGAAATGCTTCAGATTCTTGTGGTGCGGCCACAGTGTTGAACGCCCCAAAGCGTACGTGAAGTTCATCACTGCACACTAGATACACAGGGGTTGGGTTAAAGTACATCAGCGCCGGAATACCGCCGTTTTGTAGACCGAGAAGAAGGTCATAAGATGTGTCATAAGGTGGGGGTTAGAGAGGTTGCTTATAAGCATGCGTGATTGAAACCAGTGCGGAATATGTCTAATGTTGGCCGTGTGGTGTTACTTGTGTTCTGCTACCAGGACAGAAAAATTGCTGCTGTCGAGAGTGTCGTGGTATAGGGCTGTTCATTACCTTGCGATTTAAAATAGGCCTATTTGAAGTTTGTCTACTGACCAGATTACATATGATCATCGTAACTCATGTGGTTAGCTATTCGCAGACGAATCGGACCAAAGGTGGGAACTGCATGTGCTAATCACATTGTGGAGTAAAATTGTTGATAGTTGGACACTGAGCAAGAGTTGGTTCGAGGTTTCGGGTAGAGGCTATGTGCAATAAATTTGGAAGAAGTGCAAGTTTCCGCTGGAATCTTGTTTCATGTAGAAGTGTAAAGTACTGTAATTTGAATCCCCAACTACGAAGAGTAAGTGCCGTGTAAGATCGCGGAGAAAACCGAGTAAACGACACGTAATTTTTGTGCTTAGGATTCTGCACTGTTCGGTAAAGGAGTTTTTCGTTTATTTAGTGCGATAACATCAACACTAACGTGATACAGTGGTTTGTGAAGTGCTGTCGTTTCCTGTGTTCGGAAAACGTAAAATTTGTTCTGTTATTGGTGAACTCGTTTTTAATGTCTGAACCGCCTGTGTGACAAGGTTAGATGGACCATCATCCAGTGCATGTATAACAGCCAAGCAGTTGGTAAGCACGCATATAAATACATAAATATGTATATAACCTATAAGTGCACTGTGTTGTTTTCAGTGTCCCTGCACGTGTACACACATAACCTCACCCGTTACTGATTTGGTCTGTGGGGTTTTAATGTATTAAAAGCGGGGTTCTGTTTGCACCTTAAATTGACACCACGCGACACTCATTTTTCACAGACGGCCTCTGATAATCTAGCCGAATACGGGCTTAATACACTTCTTATTAATTTCCGAATAGCACCTACTTCATTTAAAGTGTTATTTCACTAAGGTTTATTTCACATATTTGTGTATTTTCCGTGGCATCAGTTTAAACACTACAAATTTTCGTGCGAAAGTGAGACAAGGTAGTATTACATCGATCTGATACAAATTAAGTCACTAACGTTGCCGTTGCGTAAACTCTGCCCCGCGATAAAAAAAATCCATTACATGGTAAGCCGGAGTAGGTAATATAGTTAACGGTAGCTAATTTACTGAATTTAGTGCAATTTTCGATTTATCGCTCTCACTTCTCTGTCGTAGTTAGGCTTAACCGCTTAGTACCCGAACTGTAAGTGGAAACATTATTTATTCCAAGGTGAGGCAACCTTAACCTCAGATTATATTGACTTGATCATGGCACTCCAAATTTTAGCATGAACCTTCTTTTGTTTGTCAGTCTATTCCTAATTAATTGAAAATAAGCTTCCACTGTGAAAGTGCTTAATATTGGAAAAAGTTACGTTCCCGTCTTCTTCATTAATCGGCGAAGAACACAACACAATTATGAAGTAATGGATCTATATTTTATTGATTGATTTATTATGTTCTGTTGGATCCAATATAGGTTAATAACCATGGATATAGAATACGGCGTGTATCTACTATAATATATAATTAGAAATCACTACGTACAAATAAATACATACATAACGTAAAAAACAGTGCTAGTTATAAATTTCATAGTCAAAATTCAATTATAAACAATTAAAATTAATACCCTTCTAGCACAATGCTGCGTTACAATTATTAACATAGAGCATTATCAGTGTTGTAAAATAGACTATATTTATTGAAAATTACAATTGTAATATCTTACTTTGCTTGTTTTGAAATTTAATCACTTACTTTGTGAGAACACAGACTCCGTGTAACAGAACAAATTTGTCTTGTTCTTAAGGCCACGCTAGGAACACGTGTCGAAGACTGGACGTAACAGTGTGCAAGAGAATATTTAGACATAATAATTGTTCTTTGAGTACCACAGTGCATTACTTAACCAAAGTCTTCATGTTTTACAGTCAGCTAGTCTCGTTAACGGCTGATCCATAGTTAAGTGTAGTGAAATCTACGAAGCTCTGATGGGGAGGGGAATTTTTTGTGGAAGTCATTTGGAATACCTCCATTTTGACGACCGAGAAAAGGGTCCTGAGATGAGTCATAAGATGGAGGTTAGGGAAGCAGCTTATGAGCATGCGTGATTGCAACCAATGTGGAATGTGCATATTGTTGGCCTTGCGGTATTACTTGTGTTGAGGCTTCGGGATCTGCTACCAGACAGAAAAGTGACTGCTGTCGGGAGGGTGGTGGTATATGCCTCGTCATTATCCTGCGATATAAAATAGGCATATTTGAAGTTTTTCTACTCATCAGGAGTTTATATATGATCATCGAAAGTCATGCCGTTAGCTATTCGCAGTCGAATCAGACCAAAGAGGATAATAGTCCTATATAGTGCCCTATATCAAACAGAGGCCTAAAGCATCCAGCTTCCTGTCTGTTATCAATTCCTTCTCGGCCACTTGCATCTTAATGACATATCAACATCCTAAGCATAGTTTTTTTTAAGTGAAGAAGGGCCTGCGGCCAGCGCTACGAACGCACCGCAGCCTTAAGGCTTCTTGTGCAACCCTATGACGAACATGATGATTATATTATTTTTTGTCCTTTTCCAAGTAATGGAGCATCGGCGGAATGAAATTGAAAAGGGAAAACTGAAGTACTCGGGGAAAAACATGTCCCAGGACCACTTTGTCCACCACAAATCCCACGTGGAGTGACCCGGGATTGAACCCGGGCATCCGCGGTAGGAGGTTGGCGGCTAACCGCCAGAGCCATGGCACGACTCAAACATACAAGTTACTAGGCGTACCAGCTGCTTGAACACATAAATACTCTACATTTACCCCACATACGCCATTTACATTTCTTATAATTCAGGGCACTGCAGATTCCGGTGGCCGTGCGGTCTGAGGCCAATCACTTGCTGGGATTGTCGGTTCGAACCCTGCAGGGGGCATGGGTGTCTGTCTCTTGTGATTGTTGTGTGTTTTCAGGTAGAGGTCTCTGCGACGGGCCGATCCCTCGTCCAGAGGAGTCCTACCGAGTGTGTGCGTGTGTGCGTGCGTGTCACTGTGTGTGATCAGGTGCAATAAGTAACCCTCTACACCGGCAATATGTAGGTGGCAGAGGTAAGACTAAGTGTCTATTTCAATTCTAAATGTTTCTGACGACAGCGTATTACCGTTAGGACGGACTACTCAGCTCCAGGACTCTGTCAATCAACTACTGTTCCAAAAATCCCAAAAGTGACAACGTTGTGGGTGCCTCTCCATTTTTTCTACCCGAGTACGGGAACAGGATCGGTTCTTGGTATTTTGTATTACTTATTCTTTGTGACTTTTGTAACACTAGAATACGGAAAAGGACCACAAGCCAAGAAGTCCTGAGTGACTATTTCCGTAAACAACATAAAAAATTGGTCTTTGCAATTAAGATACACTGTGTTTACTGTGAGGTACAAACTGCATGTTTAAACATTTGTCACGTGAAATTCATGCCTCAGTGTTGTCTAAACCCTATATACTAGCGCTTGTCAGCCTTTTTGTATTTCAAACGGGCACGTACTTTCTAAAATTGCTGCCGTCCAGTGTTCAGAGGGCCTACTTATAACGAATTTCATTATGGCACAGGCGCAGCACATGTCAAAACTTTGCCTGTTTTCAGTTGTAAACAAAACTAAGTGTTTATCATACCGTGATAATAATGTATTTCTCCCAACACTTTGTGGGCTTAAAACGTTCCGCGGCCCACAGCGTGATAAATGTACTACTGAAACGTCCCCAGCAAGTGCTGCCGCGGACGGCGTAGTTCGTCGACACTGACGGACAGGGAAGTTTTGTTCACCTAGAGTGCGTAGAGTTCTAGAAACTGTGTCAAGAATGCTGATTAAAGAGGCATACTTTCTTTTCACAGCCTTCATTTTGCCTGTTTTCTTCATATCGTATGCATATTTTATGACATGCACGTAGCGGTGAATTTTTTGTGGTGTATCAGGACCAAGGTCTTCCAGGATGCGGCGCCATGTATTCTGGTTAACATTTCGGAAGAATCTGGTGCGTCCATCGTTACGGTAGAAAAATAGGACCTAAAATGTGATAGTTCTCGTATAGTCGACCTTGATAATGTGGTATGAAATCTCGTGCAGTTGAACTTTAATTAAATATACACACGTACAGACAAATGCGGGGCTCCAAATCGAAGATCGCAATATTTTTTACATTGTATACGTTTCTAAAGATTTTTACTGAAACCAAAAATTATATTTGTAGATTATATTTAAACTTACGTTGAAACATATCCTGGGAAGATATACATGTTTATTTTACGAAAGAAACTGAAGATTGATCCTAGTTAAAAGTTTTTTACGAAGGTCCTATCCACTTTCACAGTTTTTAGAGCCAAATTCTTTTAAAAATTAAAATGCGTGCTTGTGAAATTGAAATGACTGTTATTTACTTACAAGAACAGTGTATTCTTTTGTTTCGTAACACAATGATCCCCACCCACGCCGAATGACAATAAATCCCGCTAAAGCACTGGCTAATAGACAAACACGGCTTCTGATTGGTGGGCATTAAGCGGTTCTTTGTGACATGGTCATATATAGTAGCGGTAACAGTGAGACAAATTGGTATCGGCTCTGTCGTTATTTCCGTGCATCTAAAAAAAAAATAAGACAAAGCTGGAAGACCTTCGCTCTTCTGGGATGTTGTGAGGTGTAGCTGGTTACCGACGTTTTGAGACAACATATGGCCTCATCTTCAAGGGTCAAGATGTCGAAGACCGTTAAAGTGGGACCCATATGTTACACTGAAATTTCTGGAACCCACTCCAACCTATGCTTCTTACACATCCGGGAAGAAGGAAGGCCTCAAGTACTGCACGACGGAAGCGTGAAAAGTCGCGATGCTGGAAGTTATACAGTTTTTGTAATAGAATGCATCGAACCCTTTAAAGCCCAGCCATCAGTTTATATATACATCAACTATAACGTTCAAATGTTCTGCATTCTGCCCACAGAGTTTATTGTGTGTTTTGTATGAGTCTCAGAACAAACAGCGACTTTTACACAATTAACTGACTGCTCTGTATAAAAGAGATGAAGTGTGTACTGCGCGGTCCGAACTGCTTCCTTATATAAAGCAGATTAGATTTCTTCCTTTTAGGGTTAGCTGAACTACGGAGTTTTGCTGATGTGAAAGGTTTTATCCTGTGTAGAAAAATTTTACATGTTTCTAAGATTTATTGCATTACGTCAAACAGAAAACAACATTTCGAGAGTAGCTGAATATCACCGTGGCATGAGAACAGAACAGAAAAACTGTTAAATGTCAAGCATTATGGGTGTTTATTTTCTTAATATTTACGTTAAAGAACATCTTCTAACAAAGAGCCTTGCCTGTGTGCGGCTGATAAGTCTCAGTAGATTAACCTGCAATGCAAAATACGAACATATCTGTTGTGTATAGCTCATTCGGTGTCAATTAAGACCTAATTTAGCTTCAGCACAGAATCTGACTTGTATGAACCACATGCAATGTTGAAGGGCTTATAGTTGCTATAGCGACTAGTATAAATAATGTCTTGCATGTATCTATGAATATGGTTATGGATATGCACAGGATTCTTACAATGTCCTTCACCGGGGCTCAGCGGACAGACGTCATTTTGTGCTGGTCCACAAATTCTTTTTAAATATACATATGTAACTTATTTTACCACAGCTAGAATTGTTGCTGTTTACAAGTGGCGGCTTTCTTTGTCTTTCGTTCAGTTTTTGGGACTACGCAGACTGTGATGAACATCAGTAACTCGCTGCATTGCCAGACTAGTCACAAGTATTTCTCTTCTATTTATACCGAGAGTAAGCACCTAACAATTTATATATTTTTGTATGCACCCATGCGTAACTTTTGGTAGCAAATGTTCAGTGTGCGTGTTCATAAAACCTCGTCCATTTTAATGTTATGTATCAGAGATGGCCACAACGCTGCTCGGGTACGTCATTAATGCGGCTCGCGGAATTTCACTGTAAAAACTTCGTATTCAGGTAGTTTACATGCACAAGGCACTGAGAGTTTACGATGTTTTTGAAGATATTTTGAAATAAACGGGGTTAATAAGTAACGGAAACTAACTTACTGCAGTGGGATGAACAAAATTAAGAAGACATCGAGTAGGAGAAAAATAGTCTTCTTTATTAATGATTTGCTGTTGCTTAATTTTTCCCATAAACTGACTTGCGCGAAGCTCGTGTGGTTGGCCGCCCTTGGTCTATGTATTGTAAGTAATCACCTTAAATCACCTTGGTCTATGTATTGTAAGTAATCACCTTAAATCACCTTGGTCTATGTATTGTAAGTAAACACCTTAAATCACCTTGGTCTATGTATTGTAAGTAATCGCCTTAAATCACCTTGGTCTATGTATTGTAAGTAATCACCTTAAATGCTCATAGGAGTGAAAAATAATGTTTAGACTTCTCGTTGAAATGTGCGGTGGGAGACAGATTACTGATGCTCAGAAAATCCACTGCTATTTTACTGACCTATTGATCAGAGAGGTTAAACAACTGGTCTGTAATATGGTACTTCTTTATAAGAGTCGTACAGGAGTTGTGCCACAGCGCAGAGATTAATCGCCAATTTTGCACCACAGAAGTTTGGGTGAAATTGCAAGGCAGTCCATTGTGAGATTTATGGGGGAAAAAAGGGACATTAGGACATATTTTCCTTCGACTATCCGTTTTCCCCTGTCAGTTATTCCATCAGTTTCCCGTATTAGTTTATCATATAAGTGATGAATAGTGGTCTTATAAGAGGCCACATTTGCACAGGAGCATAGTGGTTCCCCACCCCGAAAATAAGAAAGTGGTTAGGCAGGCTGCTGTGAAGTCTCATAGTACCAACATAAGGTATTCATTCCGGGTTTCGATTACCGGCAGGGCCAAGAGGTTTTCTCTTCCCCAGAACGTCCAGGCCGGGTTTCAGGCCCACCCAGCCTCATATTCAATCGGTACTGAGGTCCTTACACGGGGGGGCGGGGGCGGGAGGTAAATCGACCAAGGCGTGCTGTTGACTACTCACCTCCATCTAGGTTCAAAATAAGCAGAGCTATACCTCTCTTCCCCCCTATACGCCTTCATGGCGTGGACAGGGACAACTTTACCATTACATTGGATATCCTAAGATAGCCTCGTGTCACGTGTGCGGTGGGGAGGTACAGTGTACTCCATTATACCTCCACCCCGCACAGCTGACACACAACGAAACAGACCGAGAGCTACACAGCAGCAATGACGATGCGTTTATGCATGGCCCAAACCAGTTATAAAAACCACTCTAAGCTTCTTAATGTTTTAATATTTTAGCATCGATCCATGTGGACTATATGTATAATTTTATATTCTGGGGTTTTAAGAGAGTGTTTATTTACAACTACCACTTGTGCCAGAGGTCTAGTGTTTTGTCATTTTTAACTTTGACTTTTTTTGCATTTATACATCTTGAATCGTGACCACGACATGTGTATTCTGTAAAAACCTTTAATGTGTAACCATATATTGTATACTTGGATGTAAAAAGTTCTTGTGGTTCTCTGGTAAATATCCCCCTGAAGATTGCAACTTGTTTGCCGAAACATGTGAACGGGTCACAAATATATCTTATGCATGTCAATAATCTTGTGCATTTTTTGGCTGATTTAGACTTACGATAACATGCACTCTATACACAGCGTAAATATCTTACCATTACGTTTGTCACATCAGCAGTCGCGTGTTTCATAGCAGGACTCAGAATCCGCGACTGGAAGCAAGGAGCAAGTGAGCGCTGCAAGGTACATCGCAGCCACGCACAGCACGGATAGGGCGGCACATAACACGCAACTCAGACGAGCCATTTCTGCAGAGATGTGGTACAGCTCCAAGCCTCGACACAAAAAATTCAAGTTTCATGTAACACAAATATTGATTACAAAAGTCTGCTATGTGGCCATTTCTTGAAGTAGCCAAATGGAACTCACACTTTTTAAAATTAACCAGGCGTATTTTGATTTCGCCTTTAAATGCAGAAACGAATGATAAACAGTTGGTGAGAAGCATATGATTAAAGAAGTTGACGCTTTCGCCTAAAGAGGAAATGCTGGAAGTTAAAGAAAGCAAAACGTCATATATTTCCATAGTACGCATGCTAGTTAACATTTTTATAACATTCGAGTTTTTTCGTGGAAATAAATTTCATTACTGAAAAAACTCTTCCCCTCTACAGAAAGCAACGATAAGTACTTTACACACAGCGTATCTTAGCCAGCTGTAAATTTTAAAGTTCGAAATTGGGTTGTCTTTAGGCTAATATGTTTATTTTTCTTTGCTTTTTCATTTCCTTATTACTAGTAATCCTGCATCAAATGTTACTACTAAACAACGTAGCTAATTCCTAAACTGTCAACATTTCAAGGCACCATAAATACATAATTATAGTCTTACATATTTCGTCAACATATTCCTTGTTATTAAATATTAAATAATAACAATAAAAATACTTCAGTCCCGCCTTCGACACATTTCTGAAAATGGGTTGCAAAGGCTTCTCTGCGAAGTTCAAAAACGGCATAGCAAATTGCCCGCCCAAAATACAGCGGAAGTCCCAGACAAAAGGACGCACAAGTACGTTAGCCCTGGCAAGCATCGTGGTAACTATACTTACCGCCAGGTTTCGCGTTAAAAAAATTATCATTTTACCGAGAGTACTCCATAATTTTGTATCTTTTCTGTTAGTTCGGAACTTACTGTTTATTACTTCGATTAACTCCATGTTTCAAAACGTCAACAAGCAAATGTTTGTGAGGTTTCTAATTGATTTTTAAAGAATCGTTAAAAGAACAGTAAGTGGGGGAGTTTAGCTCCTTCGCTGTCCAGGAATACGATTTAGTTTGTCAGCAATACAAAAGCAGATCACTCAGCTGGTAAGTGGGCAAGACTTACTGGCCTGCGGGTTATTGTGTTTAGCCAATTAAGTGAAAGATAGTTCTGATAAAAAGCCCCAGGCGGGCCGTAACCCCCGGGTCAGCAAAGCCTCATCTTGTACCCCCCTGAATTAAAACAAATAAATGCTATTTACCCCGTCAGTACCGGTAAAGAAATGTAAAAGTGTTTTGCCTGTAAATTTCAACAACTGCTCCGACTTTTACTGTATAAGGTAAATTTCACCCTGTAACATGCCATGATGTTACGGGAGGGGGGATAGAAGTGTAGCTATACTCTACATTATTTCTCGTACTTTCTGTAGCACTATACTTCGTGTTCGTGTGTTTAGGCTGCACAGTCGATATTTGACTCACTGCTTTGGAAACGAGCACCAAGTCATCACTCTGACTTGACTGCAGACGGGCCTGGTCCCCAGTACACAGTTTTACTATTTGTGTTTGCGGTACCAATCGAGTTGCACCGTACCGGATCCGGTTTTTTAATGTTCAGACACTTTAACAGAATATTATGGTCCAGTTAATTATTACTATTGCTATTTTTGGCTTTTGGTGGCCTAAATATTGTAACTATTTGTGTCAAATTGCTTCATTAAGTGTTTAAAATATTAAATGAAGAAACTGTCTCGCAACGTTGTGTGTGCTGCTGTTGCCCATTACAAAATTATTTGACAGTGAATTGCATTTTCTTCGAACAGTCAATAATTCAACTGAAACCAAAAATATGGAAATATGAAACACCTCGGCACATAAAGCAAAACTTCTGAGACAAATTCCGGCGATGTAGTCAGCACAAGGTGTTCTCGTTTTGTGTCAGAAACCTCTAATATCTAAGCACTTGCTTTACCCACACACTTAGATTCGAAAGTGGTCCGAGAATCAAAACTAGCCGAACGGAATTACTTCTGAAAGTTACACTTATATTCCAAAAGCACCGCCTGTGACTATCTTCTTGTTATGTGGCTATACGGGAACACTGTTTACCTGTTCTTTTCGCCCAGTTCATGGTTACTTTTACGACACAAATTAACATCAGCTGGTCTTCTATCGAGACGTCGCCGCCATCGCGGTTTACTATCGACTTGCCGTACCTAAATGTTACCAGTGGCAGTGAGTTCAGGTCACCAGCATGCAGGGCGCTCGTGTTTTGGCATAGCGGATCGAAACCAGCCTGAATTAGAAAACTTGGCTCTGCTCATGACTGAAGCCATAGCGCCAATTTCAAATGAAGCATATTTTTTTAACTTTAATATTCTCTAATGCTTGTGAATTTCGATAGGATTCTACAATTTGGACTCGTTTGTGAACTTTCTTGTTTCAGGCCTATTTATAACGTAAGTTCATCTAGTCACAGTTATGAGACAGCAATGTTGATAAACTTACGTATTTATACCATCATAATAACACTTGCTACTTTAAGGTAAGTTGCTGAGTTTCAGCCACAATAAATGCAGTACTAGCACTGATATGACGGCGTATCGTGTCGAGTAGGCGCAACTAAACACATCATCATTAATATATTTTCAAGAAACTCGTAATTGGATTGCTCGATTTCAATAAAACTCGGTATAAAAGTTCTCAGTGGAGGGATATCCATTATATGTGATAATCATTGAAATCGCATCGAAGTAAGCACTATTTTAACACAGGACGTAATTAATACATTTTCTCGTAATTCCTAAATGGATCGCTCGATTTCAATAAAACTCGGTATACAAGTTCTCAGTGGAGGGATATTCACTATATGTGATAATCATTGAAATCGCATCGCAATGAGCACTATTTTAACACAGGACGTAATTAATATATTTTCTCGTAATTCCTAAACGGATCGCTCGATTTCAATAAAACTCGGTATATAGCTTCTCAGTGGACGGATATTCATTATATGTGATAATCATTGAAATCGCAACGCAGTGAGCACTATTTTAACACAGGAGGTAATTAATATATTTTCTCGTAATTCCAAAATGGATAGCTCGATTTCAATAAAACTCGGTATATAGGTTCTCAGTGGAGGGATATTCATTATATGTGATAATCATTGAAATCGCATAGCAGTGACCACTATATTAACACTGGACGTAATTAATACATTTTCTCGTAATTCCTAAATGGATAGCTCGATTTCAATAAAACTCGGTATATAGGTTCTCAGTGGAGGGATATTCCTTATATGTGATAATCATTGAAATCGCATCGCAGTGAGCACTATTTTAACACAGGACGTAATTAATACATTTTCTCGTAATTCCTAAATGGATCGCTCGATTTTAATAAAACTCGGTATATAAGTTCTCAGTGGAGGGATATTCATTATATGTGATAATCATTGAAATCGCATCGCAGTGAGCAATATTTTAACACAGGACGTAATTAATACATTTTCTCGTAATTCCTAAATGGATCGCTCGATTTCAATAAAACTCGGTATATAAGTTCTCAGTGGACGGATATTCATTATATGTGATAATCATTGAAATCGCATCGCACTGAGCACTATTTTAACACAAGACGTAATTAATACATTTTCTCGTAATTCCTAAATGGATTGCTCGATTTCAATAAAACTCGGTATATAGGTTCTCAGTGGAGGGAAATTCATTATATGTGATAATCATTGATATCGCATCGCAGTGAGCACTATTTTAACACAGGACGTAATTAATACATTTTCTCGTAATACCTAAATGGATCGCTCGATTTCAATCAAACTCGGTATATAGGTTCTCAGTGGAGGGGTATTCAATATATGTGATAATCATTGAAATGGCATCGCAGTTACCACTATTTCACCACTGGAAGTAATTAATACATTTTCTCGTAATTCCTAAATGCAATGCTCGATTTCAATAAAACACGGTATATAGGTTCTCTGTGGAGGGATGTTCATTATATGTGATAATCATTGAAATCGCATCGCAGTGAGCACTATTTTACCCCTGGATGTAAATAATACATTTTCTCGTAATTCCTAATTGGATCGCTCGATTTCAATAAAACTCGGTATATAGGTTCTCAGTGGAGGGATATCCATTATATGTGATCATCATTGAAATCGCATCGCAGTGAGCAATATTTTAACACAGGACGTAATTAATACATTTTCTTGTAATTCCTAAATGGATCGCTCGATTTCAATATAATTCGGTATATAGGTTCTCAGTGGAGGGATATTCATTATATGTGATAATCATTGAGATCGCATCGCAGTGAGCACTATTTAACACAGGAGGTAATTAATACATTTTCTCGTAATTCCTAAATGGATCGCTCGATTTCAATAAAACTCGGTATATAGGTTCTCAGTGTAGGGATATTCCTTATATGTTATAATCATTTAAATCGCATCGCAGTGAGCACTATTTTAAGCAAGACGTAATTAATACATTTTCGCGTAATTAATAAATGGATCGCTCGATTTCAATAAAACTCGGTATATAGGTTCTCAGTGGAGAGATATTCCTTATATGTCATAATAATTGAAATCGCATCGCAGTGAGCACTATTTTAACGCAGGACGTAATTAATACATTTTCTCGTAATTCCTAAATGGATCGCTCGATTTCAATAAAACTCGGTATACAGGTTCTCAGTGGAGGGATATTCATTATATGTGATAATCTTTGAAATCGCATCGCAGTAAGCACTATTTTACCCCCCGACGTAATTAATACATTTCCTCGTAATTCCTAAATGGATCGCTCGATTTCAATAAAACTCGGTATATAAGTTCTAAGTGGAGGGATATTCATTATATGTGATAATCATTGAATTCGCATCGCAGTGAGCACTATTTTAACACAGGAGGTAATTAATACATTTCCTCGTAATTCCTAAATGGATCGCTCGATTTCAATAAAACTCGGTATACAGGTTCTCAGTGGAGGGATATTCATTATATGTGATAATCTTTGAAATCGCATCGCAGTAAGCACTATTTTACCCCCCGAAGTAATTAATACATTTCCTTGTAATTCCTAAATGGATCGGTCGATTTCAATAAATCTCGGTATATAAGTTCTAAGTGGAGGGATATTCATTATATGTGATAATCAATGAATTCGCATCGCAGTGAGCACTATTTTAACACAGGACGTAATTAATACATCTTCTCGTAATTCATAAATGGATCTCTCGATTTCAATAAAACTCGGTATATAGGTTCTCAGTGGAGGGATATTTTTATATGTGATAATCATTGAAATCGCATCGCAGTGAGCACTATTTTAACACAGGACGTAATTAATACATTTTCTCGTAATTCCTAAATGGATCGCTCGATTTC